>KK113910.1:203472-265468 GCA_000611955.2 Stegodyphus mimosarum
TTGTCTGGCACCCTATGGTGGACATATCCTGTTACTAACACCTTTCTCAAAAGTGCCTCGTGTCATTCACATGTATTTTCCTATTTCTTCGTACACAGCAATAAAAGAACACTTTTTTTTACTTTTGGGTGTTTTAAAACCTTCTAAATTCTCCTGAATGAAAATGTCCCTTATTCTATTGTCCGAACAGTGCAGCATCAATATTTTATTCTGCTTAGCCTCCACCACCGCTTAATTTTATGCTACATTGCTATTTGAGATAGTCTGAGAGGCAACTGTCGATTAGTTCATATTTATTCATTACTATACCTCGATGAATTCTTAGTGATTTCTTGTGCGATTATGGGGAATTAAGGTTCACAGCGTTAATGCAGATACTGCTGTACATTGCATTTTGAGAATTAATTTTTTCGTTCGGTATTTTTAGGAACTTCTTTTGAGACTGCTTGTTTTTTATACGTACCTTTATACCTTTATACGTACCTTTAAAATGCGTTTCCAACGAATTTACGATATAACGTTTTAAACTCGTATATTTCAGAAAGCAAAAAGGAAGTCACGATATTTATGTAAAGTCCTGAGAAAAAAAATGTAAAAATTGAAAAAAAAATCAATTTTCTTTTCTTTTTTTTTGTAGTTTTAAAATTACATCTGGATCACTTTTTAAAGTTGACCCTAAAAGGAGATTTAACTTCGATTCTTAGAAGTGAAAGTGAGATCGAGTAATATAAAATTTGAAAAATTTGGAAAGTAAAATTAGAGAAAAACTTTTCTACAATTTCAATCTCTCAACAAGGTCGTTGTGAGACCTTTTAGTTCGAGTCCTTAAATTCTGGTGGGAAAACTGTAAAGTGTTTGTTCATTTTATAACAGTTATTTTTAATTTTGAAACCATTTCCTTTCAATTTTTGTTTTCTACTTACAATTCCCCTCCCAGAATGAGTTTTTAGAATCGCGTTGAATGCAAATGAGTTAGAAGTAGTATTTAAAGGAAGTTCAACTGACTTAGAAAGAGAGTGCCTAGGAGTCCTTATTGGCGCTTGTTTGCCCTCTGACTATTTCCTTCTTGAATCTATTACACTCGGCCGTATTGTACGTGCCTGTTGATAATCGCCGGCTAGTTTAAATTAAAGGCCAACTACGTTAGATATTTGCGTTTAGCTTCGGCTAGGTCTATTTTAGTTAGTATTAGATTAGTTTCTTATTTCCTTATCCTGATTTGAAAACCCGAGTGGAGGCTTTCCTGTAAGCCCGAGAAGGGGCCATCTGTTATTATTTCTTTGAGTGAATATATATATATATATATTGACTCCAACTAACTATATATATATTCGTTTATGTCCGAAGAATATTAAGGAATTTAGGTAATGTCAAGTCAGATGTATAATAACTACAATCTAACATTTAGACCTCTATGTTTAGGCACGTTATTGAATGTATTTTGAATTGCCTTTTTGAACTGAATTTATTTTCCATCACAGGTTTTCTTTCAAATGCTGTCAGGTTTTCATAAGCATATTTATATATTTAAACTTATCAGCATTATATTCTATAAAAAAAAAAATTCTTATCCCAGAGGTATCGAAACGTGCCCAAACTGTTATCCCTTTCCTTGTGCAGTAGGAGTAAGATTTCAATTCTTCATTCGTCTTTCGCCTCACAACAATTCGTTCATTGGTCTCAAATAAGCTAAATTTTCACTCTTTTGCAAATATAATATTGTTTTAGTATGATACATCTTTGCTTACCGTAAACCTTTGCAAACGTCAGACTTACTTTCCTTGTTTTGTTGTTGACAAAAAATTTTCTTCGTGTTCAATTTCCGCATGACCTGTTGTAGCTATATGCCCAACGACTCTTCTGACAGCTTCGCAATTAATGTTTATTCCAAATCGTTTTTTTTTTTTTTTCAAATCTGATGCCAGTCTTACAGTACTAATGTTTGGATTTTTTAAAAACTTTTTCGCAAGGCAAATCTGCAGTTCCATCGCCTTAGCTTGAAAAGTAAACCAGACTTCAGCTCATTTAACCTTTCTCGACTTTTACGTTGTAAGTGCTTCAACTCGGTCATAATTCACTAGGTTCCTTAACATTTTATCATAGACGAAATAGTGAGGAATATCACAAATCACTAAAACTACATTCCATTTATTAAATACCATTTGTGGAGAAAAGGAAAGCCTTGTCTTTCTACAAGGCTTCTAAATTTGGTAAAATGAGAGAATAGCAGAAAAATTGTGTTATACACTAAAGTCATTTGCTTGACTTTTAGACCAAAAAATTTCAGACAAATTTCTTTAAAAGATTTTAAGAATTCTACATTATTATATGAGTGTACACATATACAAACACACGAAAAAATATATTTAAAGCTTTTCGCACCTGAGTGACCCAGAAGAATTCTTTCTTTAAATCAACAATTTTTTATATAAAGGTTCAGTAAAAGAAGTAATTAAAAAAAATTTGAAAGCCTTCAGCTTTTACATTAAGCTCAAAGGGGCGTTTTTTTAACGTTTTTTGTGTTGCCTTTATATATTAAATATCATATTCTTCGCACTTAAACCATGAAATTCAATTCAACAACAATATCGTAAAATAATTTTAAAATGAGCCTATCTTTAGAATTTCCGATACACAGCCTCGCGCATTGAAGTTTTTTTTGGTTTTTTGATTTTTGTTTGTTTGTTCGATGTTGCCATTTCTCGCTTTGAAATCGTTGAATTTGTTAATGAATAATTCTTTAATGTCTGAAAAAATATGAAATAGATAATAAAAGAAATTCAAAATTAGGGCTTCCAGATGCCCATATTCGGGTGAAGATGTACGTTATTCAAAATTGGATGGCCCTAGGTACCGTCGTTTTACCACAATGGGAGAAATATATATACATTTATGCAGATTCTTCATTATTTAATTTTTTTAATATAATACAGGGCTGTAATATTTGGTGGCAATAGTGTGAAAAGTGCATCAACGCAGAAAGTGAATCGACGCAAAATGCCCAAACGAAATTAATAGCACTTCTGGGCTAACGCCTTTTCGGCTGAAAACTCTGAAAGAAAAAAAAAACTGTCTTTTCTTATTTTTTTACCAAAAAAATTATATCCGTAGAATTAAGACGGTAGAGTGTTCTACAAAATGATATTTAATTTATCCCTCTAACTAATGTTAGAAACGCAATATCATTAGCACTGAGCAATGTTCACATAATTTGCCAATATTTTTGCAAATCACACTTTTTTTCAGCCTGTGCAGCTTAAAGGGGAAAACAAAGTTGTATAAGGAAAAAAAAACTAATTGATGAGTTTAGGCCTCAAAATATACAAATTCGTTTTCCCCTTCCCTCATCCGTATTATTTCGAGAAACCATAAACGGGTGAATTGGACACGCAAAACGCTTGAATTAAACATTTCTGTGTCGAGAAAGGAAGAAGCGAAAGGAGAGTGAAACAATGGGAGGACGTTTCGCTCGCATCCCTCATTTAAAATATCCATTTCCTCCGTAATCCGAGCAGCGCGTGGCAATCCGACGCAACGGGACGAAAGATATTTACTTGCGCGTAGAGGTTTATCTCTCCGATTTCGTTGCGGGTTGCGCCCCGTCACCAACTGCTCATCTGACACGTGAAGGGAGTGTAAAAAGGGTTCAAGTGGCTAAGGGATTGTCCTCGAGGAAAACCGCAGCTCTGTTTTAAATCCCTTATGAGGCTATAGATATTCATAAGCTGGCAATTGGTAGTAGGTGGCATAGCTTCGGAAAAATGCTGCAAAAAGAAATCGGTTGATATGTTCTACATTAGTCGTGGAATTCTAACATTTCGATTTACTGCGTGAAATTTCTATAAAGGACTGTATTTTATTACTCTCATTAATTTATTTCAAATTCTGATGCGTACAGTTTGTTTCCCAGATCACAATGTCCAGACTGAAGTCATTCTTTTATACATTTAAGCCAGTGATTCTCAACCTTTTTCTGTCGCGGCACGCTTTTAACGATTTCAAACTTTGGCGGTCCACAAAGAAAAAGATACGTTTAAAAGTTGTTTAATTATCTATAATACACTGTGTAAAACAATTTATGATAATAATTTTGAATGTAAAATAAAATAATATGTACTACAAAGAAAAAGATGCCTTCGTAGTGGATTTTTTAGCGAAACTGGAGCATATTCACGTTTTTTTCTTTTTTTCCGCGGCACACTTTCAACGATTTCAAAATTTGGCGGCACACAAAGAAAAAGACAAATGGTTTACTTACCTCTAATACTGTGTAAAATAGTTTACGATAATAATTTTGAATGTAAAATAAAATAATATGTACTACAAAAGCAGCAGTACGTTTATTAAGGGATTCATTACAAGTTAATAACAAGAATCTTTCTAATTAGAAATCTGAGCTCGATGTTTTTGGATAATTTCATTTGTATTGGCTCGTAAAAATGACAATGCTACTGTCGTATGGTCTACATTTAAACAGTCTCGATCTTTTATTCGCTTTTATGTTGGTTGATACTGAAAATCCGAATTCACACAAATAAAGTGTAGAAAATTCTAATAATATTTTTAGAGCCTTTTTGGCCATCGTGGGATAATCGCATCTAATGTTAATCCAAAATGAATTGATTGATTCTTCCGAATATTTTAAAATTAAATCTCGATTACTAGAAAGCGAAATTAGTTCTTCTTTTTCATTCAAAGTTAATTCAGATACAGACATATTAGTTATCACAAATTGATTAAGAACCCAATAATTTTTTTTATATCTAAATTTGGAAAATAATGAATAATTCTCTCCTCTAATGTTGTCAAATTGTTAATAACAGTTTTCTGAATAATTTTATTAAAATCTTTCGGGACTGACTCAAGCATTTCCAAATTGCCTTCCTGAGCTTTATTCTTCCGTAAAGTTATTTGTTTTTGGAATCCCACCAGTTTATCTGTGGAGTTTAATATATTTTCTTTCGGCCTTTGCATACTTGAATTTATGCTATTAAAAATAACAAAAATGTCTGATAACTAAGCTAATCTCCCATCTGCACCCGTCGGAACTTCGCAATTTAAATTATATACTGAGCATGTGCGAAATGCTTCGAATTGCGCTCTCATCCGGAACACGAAAATCAGCTTGGATACCACAACTGGCTCTCTTATTAATGTTTAAAAACCGAATTTCGCCAATTCTCATGTATACCGTATACTAGGATTAAACCCATTATAATTTGTACTATATACATTTCTAAAATTTGGCAGCACACATAAGTGCCGTGGCACAGTGGTTGAGAATCACTGATTTAAGCGGTATCAGCAACTGTACGAGATTTCACTCAATCTGATAAAGTTAATGAGTTCAATAACTCCGACACTTGTAAAGAGAATTATCGCTATGTTTGGAATAACTAAAAAGTCGAAGGAAAGGTTTAAATAACTATGCTATTTAAGTAGAAATTTTGAACATAAATGCACTTTCTGGGGCTCACAGTATCATCCACAACTTGTGGTAACTAAAGAAACAGTCAAATTCGAAACAAAAGCAAAATAGCAGTCAAAGATTATACAATTAAAATTTTACTCGTAGTTTAGTAATTCTAGCCGGAGCGTTAAATTCGATTTGTTCGCAGCGAATAACGCAAAGCCAAAACAAACAACAACTTTCAAAGCTGGCAGGAACTAAGCGCAGCGTCCACTCGCAAGCCAGAAACCCGCTCTGTCTTACTATCCAAAACCTCAGTTTAAACGCTATCGATCGCATTTACATTCTGGTGAGGAAACGGAAAGGAGAAGTATAATAAAGGCTGAAATCATAAATAACTGGTTAATTTAAATAATAACCTTGTAGAGACATTAGGTTTTTTTTATGCAGAATACGTAAAAAAAAAGGGCAGTGTCCTCGCCGGGACACGAACCCTGGGTCTCTCGAATACGCGTCGAGTCTGCTTCCAATTACACCACGAAGGCATGCGGAAAGGCAGGATAAAATACCATATGTACTTCCCTTTTTAAAGGACGAGTGGAGATTAGAGGATCCAATTGCCAAATTCTGGTGATGACGAATTATCTTCCACCACCTTTTAGTTCGGGCGCCACTATAGAGTCATTAAGTTATTTTGAACCAGGAGTTGTGGAAAATGAGTAGTGCCCTCGCCGCTATTAGAACTAGGACCTCTAGAATACGCTTCGAGTCTGCTTCCAATTACATCACATAGGCATGTGAAAAGGAGAGAGAAAATACCTTACCATTCCTTTGCCAACTGAAAAACGAGTTTTAAATCGAAACAAATGTTGCACTGAAGAAAGAATTTAAAAATATTCTTCAGCGGAGTAGTATCTGTAAATTGTTTCATTTAAAGCTCTTACAATCGCTAAAAGAAATATAATTTTTATACTGCAGGTATTTCTTTCGTTCTTTGCGAAAATTAAGTGACTGTTGAATGGTTAAATATGGGAAAGCCTGTTGTAATAATTACCTATTAAAACAGGCTTGTGTATAATGGAATCATATTGTTGGCGGGGATACAAGTAATAGAATTCGCCTTATTGGAGTTGCCAATGAGTTGTTAGCAAAGTGAGTATCTTTGGAATGAAAACATAGAAATTACTTCAAAAAGTTTCTTCAATAAAAAAGTATAAATTAATTTTTATTGTTTAAAAAGATCTATTGCTATAATAGTAATGATACATCTAAAGGAATTATACCGTTATATGACACCTTTGATAATTCAAGGTTTCGTAACAAATGCATAGTTATCAAAACAATTGTATGTAGCAAAATAAATATTGCTTTTATTAATAACAAGGATATTATTTTTTTATTATTTTTTCAAAAAAAAATTGTGGAACGGCTGCTTTAACTATTTTATTACGTAAAAAGATTTATAATGTTTTTATAGGCACTACAAAACAATAGCTTATTGCTCAAACTCGCCGTAGAATAAATCATTGAAAAGTTTTACATCTTTTAAACAAAGGCTTTAAAACATGGTATTAAATCTTTATATAGGTTATTTATTTCTTAATTCTACAACTGGTTTTGGTTGTTATACAGGAGTTATGAATTGTTATCCACGAGACGACTACCCCAATGACAGACTAACTGATATTCAAAAATTTTGTTCATTTAAAACTGCACAAAATGATCTTAATAAAAGGCACAGGCATTTATTTAAAAACTCTCTAATGAACAGTGTTGACATTAACTCTTCGAGAGCACGGAGAGAGCAAAATATTTTTGACAGTTCAGTGATCACCTGATACTGTTTTTGATTTCTCTTATTTTAGAAAATATTACTTGTAACCATTGATCAGCCGAGTGCGTCTACGCAACACACATATTTTCCACTTTACCATTTTTTTTCTCTTCGTCTTTCTGAATTACATTAACCAAGACGCTGATGTCACTTCTAACTCTGTAAATACTGAAGTAACAATAAATATTAACCAAATGAAACAATAATGAAAACAGGCAATTCATGCCTTAAAGTTCATTCGTCTCATAATATATTAAAATTAACATCAAAACAGTTCGCAGAATGTACATCATAAAATTTAATTTATTACTGGAACCCCTTAAAATTCACAATTTTAAATACACAAAAATAATATCTTACCGGTTTTCCAAAATTAAAATCTTGAAACTCAGGATTCTATTTTCAGTTCTTAAGCAAATCGTTGCCATCCTCAGCTTCGAAACAAAAAATAACCGAGTTAAACGTTCTGATGTTTTATAGTGTTTTCAAATACTGAGTAAGTACTCTTATGCGTGAGCAGTTTGTATAAACTTTGTGAATAAGCTTGCCAGAAGAGTAAAAAAAAATTAAGGAAAAATTGCGAAATTTTTTTTACAGCTCTATTCGGTATCTTTTACAGGTGAAGACATCCAGAGCAAATTCATATATCTTCAATGAATTAGATCCCAAATTTGAATAGCATAGAAAATATAGAAAATATGGCAACACTCCGTAAACGTACAGCTGAGGGCGTCCACAACACATACATTTTTCTCTTCGTCTTTCCTAATGTAAATAAATTATTTGGGGTTTCACCTTCTTATTTCACAGTTCAATCGTTGAAACCCCAAACACTGGTAAGCAAATAATCGCTAGAGTGTGTGAACAGAGACGTAAGACTCAAGAACGGTTGACTACCCTTTTTTTCTCAAAATAAATGTGACACAATCAGCTCCTAACTCGGTGTGTACAGCAAAGCCACCACTTGGGCTTGAACTTAAATGAATATGAAATTAAACTTAACTAAGCTGAACTAAAGCTAACTGAAAGATACAGCCGAAGCTATCAAGATTCTAAGTAGTTGACCCCTAAATCTTAATTAAGGAGGCGAAGCTATCAAGGACCTAAAGTAGGCCGAGCTTAGCAATAGCTTAGAGAGAGACGTAAACGCGCGCTAGTCAGGAAATCGGGCTCTCTAACGAAGTCGGTGAAACATCGACTTAAATACTATTCTTACTCATTTGCATTAATACCGTTTCTGAAAATACATTCTGGTAGGAAATTGTAAGCTGAAGCTCGAAGGGATAGGAAAGATGCATAAACTTAAAATAACTGTTATAAAATTAGGATAAATCTTACAACTATATAATCACTCACATTTACAGTGGATATAAAGTTCTTTGCAAGGCAATGTAAATATTTTGTAAGATTTACTTAGATAAGAGAGTTTAACTGGTCCTTAATTTTCGAATGATACCCTTCAAAATTCCATTTGGAGAGCAATAGTTTATTATTGGCAACTATAAGCATTAATGGAAATTCGATCCTCAGAAAAAATGCATAATTTTTTCTTAAGGACGAAAATAAAGATTTTTTTCATGAGCTGATAGTTAAAAATCATTTTAGAATAATTCATTTCAAAGTAATAAATTTTCAAAAATTTATAAAGCACAATAATTAACAAAAAGTTGATCACAATGTATTCATACATTTGATATACTAACTGGATTTATTTCTACATTATACAACATATTACAACAATTTCCTATAGCAAGTTCTATTAATATTAAGCTTCTTAAATATTTGATTCTTCTTCTTTAAAACCGACATTAAGCTGAAGGTATGTGAGTTGGTATTCTAATAGAAAATACTAAATTTACTTCTAAAATGCATTCACATTTTATTATTCATATCATAAAAGAATTACCATTTATGTAAAAGCCAAAAATCCACCGAACTTCTATCCCATCATCACCTCTATCCTATTACCTATCCTTCAAGATTCCAACTCTATCCTATCACTTATCCTTCAAGATCTGTCCACTTCAACATTGTTAAAACATTACTTATCCTTATATATTTTGTCAGTTACTTTTATTTTAAACTTTTCCTTACTGTACCATTTTAGCATTTTCTGAACTCTGTTTTGACGTGACCACGGGCATGAAAGCCGTTGGGTCACATTTCTCTATTTGCAAATCATTTATTTTCGACTGTTTGTGTATTATTCCGCAGTCTACTCTCACGTTATATTAGCTATAAATTCGAAATTTACTTTAATGGTCGTAGAAAATAGACGAATAAGCATCTGCTGGGTTTAAATCGGTATCAGACCCAAATATTACTTGCATTAAAAAATATAATAATTTTACTGCTTTGTTACGGATGCTTTCTTTTGCACTGCTGCAGGTTGTTTGAGTTCATGATATTATATTCTTCACCTCATTCTACTTCTACATATTAAAAAAAATTCTGAAAGCTTTTAGATTTCACATTACACCCAAAGGGGCGTTTTTATTACACCCAAAGGGGCGTTTTTTTAATTTACATACTCATACACGTTTCGAGAACATTTGGGCCAATATTCTTTTCGGCTAAAAATGTTTAAAAATAGCGTATCTTTAGAATTTACGACAGAGTCTCTCGCGCTGGAGACAAAAATGTTTTTTCGGTAGAGTGTTGCCACTGCTCTCTTTGAAATCGTTTAGTTTGTTAATCAAAAATTCATTAAAGTTTTACAAAAGATGAAATGCATAATAAAAGAAATTTGAAATTCAAAATTCGGGCTTCCGTGTTCATATTCGGCTGGAGGACTACCTTATTCAAAATTGGATGGCTCTAGGTGCCGTTGCTTTTCACAATACGAGAAACATACATACATTCATGCAGATTCTTCATTCTTTAATTTCTTTAAATATAATACAAAGCGATAATATTTGGTGGCAACAATTTGAAAAATGAAACGGACGTTTATAGTGATTCAACGCAAAATCCTGCTTTGAGACTAATAGCTCTTCTGGGCTAACTTTACTAAAAAAGGGGCAAAAAAAATCTGAAAGGTTTCAGATTTTAAATTGCGTCCAAAGGGGCGTTTTTTTAACGTTCTGTGTGCTACCTTTCTTTATTAAATATCATGTTCTTCCTATTGAAACCATAAAATGCAGTTCAACAGCAATATCGCAGAATAATTTTTAAATGAGCATATGTTTAGAATTTCCGATACACAGTTCCGCGCGCTGGAGATAAAAATGTATTTCTCCCCCTAGTGTTGCCATTGTTCGCTTTTAAATCGGTGAGCTTGTTCATCCAAAATCCGTTAAAGTTTTACAAACTATGAAATAGATAATAAAACAAATTCCAAATTCCAAATTTGGGCTTCCAGATGCGTATATTCGGGTGGAAACGTAGGTTATTCAAAATTGGATGGCTCTAGGTACCAGTGTTTTATCACATTTGGAGAAATATACATACATTTATGCAGATTCTTCATTAATTAATTTCTTTAAATATAATATAGGGCAATAACATTTGGTGGCAACATTCTAAAAAGTGAATCGGACATTTATAAAGAATCAACGCAAAATCGCAAAACGAAAACAATAGTCCTTCAGGGACAAAGCCCCTTTAAACTAAAAAACATGAAAATATTACATTAGGATAATATGACTTTAGGAACACCGCAGGAAATAGCTGTTGTTGAAAATATTTTGAAATGATTTTCTCCGAATGGCGGACTTTCTCAGCTCGATGTTTTAATTTGTGGAAAGTCCACCCTGTATGAAAGCGAAACTGATCGGAACGGAACCACCGGCAATGAATGCGTAATGACTCTGCAGTTTCCCCTTTCGTTTTGGCCGCACTTCAATTTCTTTTTTATTATTATTTGGCTTTAGTTCTACATCATTTTAAATTTCAAGAATACGACACCATAGTAATGATTTCTACTTTCTGTGGTTAAGTTTTGCGACGCAATTTATTTGTAGATCAAGTGGCTCACTAACTTTTGGCGATTTCGAAGACCTAGAGAATGTTCCCATTTTAAATCACGAAATTCATATGTTTTAAAAGCGTGCCTGAATGACACAGCAACGATCTTCGTGGCATCAGTTGCCACGAATAATTTCATTAATATTTGCGCTTTATTTTGCGTGTGGTTAACCATCAAATCTAATTTTTTCTTGGAAAAGCGAGAATACGTTTGTCTATATTTTCTCCCCGTTTCCAACAAATGTTAAAATCATTTAACAGAGAATATTATGTTATTATATAAGCTGGGAAAAAATCTGCTACTTTAATCGTATTTGTTTAACATCTTTGATGGCCTAATCTTTGAGCTAGAATTTTGTGTTAGAGTCCATCAATCAATACATTATTATACAATTTCAGTAAATATAGAACATGATTCTGAGAGTTACAACTTTTCTTCAAGAATTTTTCTTTTCTTTTCAGGATATACGTATAAATTAAGAAAAAACGTTATCCACCTTATAAAGTATTTCTACCGCCTTCTTCGCGTGGCTTCGTGGTGTAGTGTTCAGCACTCTAGGCGCGTATTCGAGAGGTCTGTGGTTCGAGTCTCTGCGAAGGCACTGCTCATGTTTCACGTCTCCTGCTTCCAAAAGAACTAATGTCTCTATAACCTAGAGAGATGAAAACTATTTGAAATTAGACGATGTTACACGTACGACAGCTCTAGGCGTAAATAGGAAAATATGCAGTTGTAAAAACCTTCTGCATGAAATAAAGTGAAAGAGAAAGTAGACAAAGGACAAATTATGAGAAACCTTCGTGCTAAAATTAAAACTGTAGCATTCATTTCAAAATATTTTTTATTTTATGTGTGTACGTGTGTAAAAATAATTTTAAAATTACTTTAAATGAAGAGTTTTATTTTGAAAGAATTTAAAATTTAAGTGACCTCTCAAATTACAAAATAAATTTGCTATGCTGCAATATATTATTCAAAGACTATTTCATCGTTTATGGTGATAATATTGTTTATTTAATATAACCCTTAGTTTTTTTAATCGTTTAGTTATTATTATTATTAAACTGCCTTCATTTTTATAACTAGTGTTGTACAGACATTAGGTATTTCTTGAAAAGTAAAGACGTAAAATTCAGCAACGCTCTTTCTCCGGGACTCGAACCACGGACCTGCGGAATACGCCCCCAGCGTGCTGACCGCTACACCACAAAAGCATGCGAGGAAGGAGGAAGAAATACCTTATAGTGTGTTTTATTTTTTGTATCTCTAAGAATAGTTCTCTGATTCTTAAAACGCAACACTTTTTATCAAAGAATGCGTTTATTAAGGAGAGTAATTTTGTTACCGAATGGTTAATATTCTAAACGCTTCGACGTAAAGGTGGGGATCTTTAGTTTAATTCTGTCCTCAGTATCTACGATGCAGAAAACCTGTACAGGAAAATGAATGAAAACTGCTATTTTTGTATAAGTTGTAGCGACATTAGGGTATTTCGAAGCAGGAGAGATGTGAAAAATGAGCAATGCCCTCGCCCGAACTCAAACCAAGGACCTCACGTATACGCGCCGAGTGTGCTGTCCACTACACCACGAAGGCATGCTAAGAAGGAGGGAGAAATACCTTATAAAGTTATTATGATATACTTTCAGCAATGCAGAGAGATTTTAATTTTATACTTGCAGTAGTTCCACATTCAAATATTTTTCTCATGAATGAAAAAAGGGCATAATTATTTGCAAAAGCAAATAAAAGCAAATGCGATCAATAATGATTTTTCAAATAACTACTTTGTAGAGTCTCATCTTCTTAGGGAGTATAAATTAAATCGAGACTGGAGACTATTACTATGTCCAGTAAGAAAAGAGAGAGAATGTAAGTTATTACCTTCTTATTAAGACCCTTTTATTAAGGAAAAGACTCTTTCATTAAGAACTCAATTAATCCAATAGAAGACACTTCTTGTGTGCTTGCAAAACCTGCCAGTACTTATATCGTAACTCAAAATGATAGAAATTTAAATTAAAACTAAGTTAAGCCGTAAATTAGGCAAAGGCTACTCAGATCTGATTAACGTGGAAGTTGGCTCAAACTTATACCGGTATGACAAGCACTAATGGCAGGAATAAGGCGACGCCGAAAACAGACTGCTATTGTTGAACTGCAACTAGTAACATGGCCTTCAGCACAG
This sequence comes from Stegodyphus mimosarum, assembly GCA_000611955.2. Classification (NCBI taxonomy): domain Eukaryota; kingdom Metazoa; phylum Arthropoda; class Arachnida; order Araneae; family Eresidae; genus Stegodyphus; species Stegodyphus mimosarum. The sequence goes on from KK113910.1 coordinate 216,872, forward strand.
CAATCTACCATTAGAGGTAGCATCAGACTTTCCTTTAAATACCATCTCTTTTTACCTCATGTGAATGTGCGTGAACTAAAAATTAGCATTCTGGCAGAAAAACATAAAAGAAGAATGACAATAAAGCTACATAACATATAATAACTAGCTAGATAAAAATAAACAAATCCTACTCTTTTTTTTAATGATTTTCCAAAATATGAAATAAATTTGCGCGAGTTCATTTTGGACCAAGTCTAATTTGAGGATCAATTTTGTTTATAATTTTAGGCAGAAATAAGTGTACAAGACTGAACGGAAATAAATTAGATCCAAAGCCCCGCTTTATTCAACAAGATGTTCAATACCGTGTACCAGAAAACTAGCAGTTCCTGAACCAAAGAACTTACTGGAAACGAAGCAAACTTAACTCCTTCCCTTCTTTATAGACGTAATACCTGCAGAGACCGCTGTTTCTAACCTTGGCAAGAAACGGAAAAGATGCGTCCATAATATTATTCTGTTGATTATTCATTACTTGCCTGGGTAATAATCATATTCTGGAAAACACAAAAGACTACAAAAATAATATTTCATAGTTTTTCAAAACGGAAGGTAACAATAAAAGAAAAAAAAAGTCTCATGCTAATTTTTGCTTTTGTTCATTTCGTCCCCGGCTTTTTGTGTAACAGCTGTGTCAAAACGTGAAGACGGCCTTTTTAATACGAAATTTATAAAAAATACAGAAACGTTCTGTTCGTTCCTCAATAGTTCTGTTCCTCAACTTCGCTGTCAGAGTGGAGTCGATTTTTGTGTATCTATTAGCCATTCATTATGATGTTATTAAATGGTTTTAAAATTATAACACAATTTGCATTTAAGATAGACGTGAAATGGCATCATAAAATTTATCGAACGTATCACATATAAGAATCAGTAACTCTATTTATAAAGCAGACAGCTAATTCTGTCCTGTATCACAAGTACGTAATTCATTTTAGGGCAAAATGTGGGTGGCCGGGTGAGGGAGGTTCCATTTCCCATAACGGAGAACCTTATTTTATTTTTATAGGCCATTTCACCCTTGGGGGAGCAGGGCGTACGAAGCATTTTGCAATCTCTGTTGATCCCTCTTCTGAGGTGTGTTTCTTTTTCCCTCCCCATTCTCTCTCTCTCCCTTTCTTTGCGGGTAAGTCGCCTTTCGGATGCGGTCACCACCACGCTCATCAGAGCAGACGATTCCTCCGCTTTCAGGGTTGCCGGGAGGAACAGCGCCAAAATTTCTGGCCAACTTACCCCATGTTCAGTTTGTTCAGAGTGGTAGAACCAACGATCTTTTGATACATAAAGAGAAAGGCAATAGAAAAATTTTGTTACACTAACATATAACAACAAAGATTTTAAAATTCTCTTAAGATCGATCCCAAATGCATTTAAAATTTTTAAAACGTAAGGTCACTATTCAGCTGAAGTTAAAACTTTAAAAGGAACTTAGCTTATGCAATGTTTTTATTGTCATTATTTTTATTATCTTATCACGTAAAAAAATCATTTGCAAAAATAATGCAAAACTTCGTTAAATTCTTAGGAATTTTTATTATATAATTATAAAAATTTCCTTTGCTATTACTATTAGTATTCTGTTCATCATTTGAGATTCCACAATAGTAGCTTATTAAATATACATACATAGATATAAATATATCACTAGAAAAGATATTTAAATAGCATCGCCAAGGAAAAGAAATGTAATTAAAGCTATGAATTATCAGAAAAAAACTTTAGTAAGTATTTTTAAGTAGCTTTACGAGTCAGTATCCAAAGTTATCTACATCTATTTTAGTAAAAATTATTTAAAATCTGTAAAGAAAAATCCTTTGACCGTAAAAATTCCAAATATTTAATTCAAAATCTATAAAGTAATGTAAAAGCAGCAGTTGTTATTGACCGCAAGTTAATTGACTTGTCAAGGGGAACAAACTAATCTACTATCAATTGACAATAACCAAATTAAGTAAGAGTGTTTATTTTCGTTCTTTTCCTTTTTTTAATAAGGATCAAATTAGTTATTTTGTTAGAACTATACTCAATTATTAGAAAGATATTGGTCTACTTAAGCCAAAAAATGTTTTATCATAAATAAAATCTAAAATAAAAATGAATAAGAAGTTCTTAATTTAAGGTATACGTTAAGAACTGAATTAGAAGAGATCCTTATTTTAGAAAAAATTCTCCGACACTCTCATAGTATTATAAAAGTAATAAAAAATTATCTAAATTTCTACAAATTAATATAAATAAAAGAAGGTTAATAGAAAAAGGGTGCGACTTTGTTCGAGATTCTAAATGATTAGGACCTTCACAAGCCAATTAATTTGTAGCATATTAAACTACTTCATTTCCTTTCAAAATATCTTTTCACATTTTACGAACCTTCAGCTTTTGCGCATTTCGTCTTAGTTTTTAAACTTATTCTTTAAACTTTGTTCTCCCAGTGCTTTTAGAAATTTCTTCTGACTTTTGAATTATACATATATATATATATATGTGTGTGTGTGTGTGTGTGTGTGTGTGTGTGTGTGTGCGTGTGTGTGTGTGTGTATGCATGGGTGTTATAAATGCGAGCGTGTAACATAAAAAATATATAAATCAAAATTACAATTTATACCAGCGATAACCTCTTAATTCCCCCTTTCTCTATTCTAAGAACAGTAATAACGTTTCTAGACTGCGTCATTTCCATATCAGTCTATGTCACGTGGCTTGCGTAACGCTGATGATGTAGCAAATTCGAAATCTGAACTCAAAATGTCGAGAACTGGAACCTTGTTCTTAAGAAACAACCAAAACCAAAATCTTCTCTGGGTGAGCTCCATGCTGGATAATTGTGCACTTTTGCTTCAACTCTCTTTGCGGAAAGACGCTAGTTCGTTCGTTTAGCCTCTGCCGGCTATTTCCATTGTTCTAAAAATATAATCTGAATAAAATTGTAGGGTGTATAACGCATCTACAATAATGATGCGAAATAAAGTAGGGCTTTCCCGTACTTTCTTAAACCGATATAAATATGCTTATCGTTTTAATTATTAGTGTCTTGCGAAGATGTCAAAAATTGTATTTTTTTTAAATTATGATTTTTTGTTTTTATTAGTATTTTTCCATAAACATTAAGTATTTTTGAAATAACTGTTTGATGCATAGTGTCACTGTTAATTTCTGTGTCTTGTTAGATAAGTATTGGATGATTTATTTTCAAGAAGGAAAGTAAAATGTACATAATTCGGTGGTTACATACTATCCCATTGACCGGGCAGTGCGATTTAGCGCCAAGTATGGATGACCGCGACCTTTAGAATTCCGCACAACAACAGACGATTTGTAACCATTACCGAAATTTCCACCAACGGCGGATGGGATAATACGTAAGTCCCCATTATTCTATAATTCTTTAAAAAAATTAATCATGCAGGGAAATGAAATTCACCATTAACTGAATTTTACTGTCTACTAGTACAATAATCGGAAGGAAGGAGCAAGGTAAGAACGAGAGATACAACTTTTAAGCGCATATCAAGAAATAATTGCACTTCTTCAATTGTATTTTAAATTTATAAATAGAGTGTAGTTATTTTTATTTCAAAAAAGTTGAGATAATTTACTTGCCATGATTTGTCGTCAGATCGTACATAGTTGGGTGAAAAAAGATAAAAAATATGTGATCACAACCTTTACTTGTTCGTTTTAGAAGGAAAAAAACAAAAGAGTTTTTTTTAATTTCTGCAAAATTTTTTGCTATTAACTGCTCAGTTTCAAAAGGCTGTGATTTATAGTCAGCTACAATAGAACTCCGATTATGAAATAAAGCCATAAATCCACTTTGTATAACTAACGTTGTTGTGACTTATCTCACTTGTCTGACAATAACATCAGAACAAGCCCGTCGTGTTGAAATTCGTCGTGACAAGCAATTCAAGATGACGCCTGTCGTTGGCAAGAGCCTTTAGCACCGTACAGGTGACAGCATGACTTTTGTTCAGTTCCTCACCCCCTACCCCAGTTTTGATGAAGAGCACCCCGGCGGACGGGTCCGAGAATCTCCTACTTCTCTTTCCCCACTCCCAACCTCTCAAGAGGACTTTCGGCTCACAGCATATTTAGAGTGCTCCCATGCCGAACAGATATTATACAGTTACAAACATCCATGCCTTCTCCGGGATTCGAACCCGGGCCCTTCGGTACAACAGTCAGCGTCGCTAACCACTATCCCAGGTGGACGGCTCGTATAACTAATGGTAACTATTTACGGTAAAGATAAAAATCAGTATCTATAATTAATTAAATAACGACTCGTATTGCATTGTATTTACCTCTCAGATACAAGGCGATTTTTAATTCATCAAACATTTGAAAATCATTTATTGGATAGATTTCAAAAATCAATTTCGGGTGCGATATTCTGAAATAATATTCATTAGAAAAAATGAAGTTACCACGGCAAAGAAAGGGAGGAAATTCAGTTAAAAAAGGACGGACTCCTGTCTCAAGTATTTGATATTATATTTCTACATTATTTAAGCCAGACTTCGGTTGAGCAATTAAATAAAATTTTACTAAATTTCTAAAACATTTAACAGTAATTTCTAACATCTTACAGTAAAAAAACTAATTCGAAGACTGATAGAAGGGATCCTTGCTTGAACCCACATACTTTAATATCTACGTAAACGACATTCCTACCACACACGACACAACACTTGCTATGTATGGTGATGACACAGCGATCCTGGCACAAAGTGCATTCATAGGTCCAGTTACTCAACGACTACAAAATTACACTCATGCACTTGAGATTTGGTTTACAAAATGGAAGATTGCAGTCAACGTTGAAAAGACCAAAGCAATTCTCTTCGCCAGGAAGACCAAGATCAATAGAACGCTTCAGTTCTACAATATTAGTATTCCATGGGCCAAGCAAGTCCTTTATCTTGGGGTAACCCTCAGTAACATGTGAATCAGGCTTTGAAATCTTGCATGGTGCCTACACATCACTTCTATTATTCGAAAGTTCCAAGTTCGTAAAGCTCAACTCCACTCCTTAATTGCTCGGAACAGTGTATTATCTATAGACAACAAGTTACTTATTTATAAGTCCATTCTCAGACCATTACTCTGTTATGCTAGTCCAGTTTGGGCCCATACACGTAAAACTAACAGACAAAAGCTCCAGGTTTGTCAGAATGGGGTGATTAGGCAGATAATCAAGGCCAAACGGTACATACGCAATAATAGGATTCATGAGGAACTTGGTATGGAACAACTCAGGACTCATTATTACAAACTGGTCAAACATTTTCATAATAGACAGCATACAATAGAAAATTCCTGCCCTAAAATCTACGACTATGATTATTCTGACCTAAACAATATGGACAGGCCCCTTGCCCAGCTTAACACCAGGATCATGTAACCTCTCTTTACTCCCTCTCTTCCAGCTGCTAAATACCACCATTCTGACGGCTCGTCTCATGTTACCTTAGTATATGTTTTATATCTCTTTTTAGTAATTATATATGTATCTATCTTATTGTCTTCTGTATACTGTGTACATTTATTCTGTATAATGGGGGTTTAGTGCTACATAATATTTGTACTTACATAAGTTATTGTACCTCTGGCAACAACTCGACAGCCTCTGTGCCTTCATACGGCTTTTCCCATTCTTATCAACAGCCTCGCTTATCAGTTTCAATACAATTAAATTCCTAGAATATGGCATAAACAATTCACTAAGATTCTGTTATAAAATTTATGATTAACTTAAACCTAAATATTATAATAATAATTTGAAAAAAAAATCTGAAAGGTTTCAGATTTTAATTACGTCCAAAGGGGCGTTTATTTAACATTTTGTGTGTTACCTTTATTTATTAAATACCATGTTCTTCACACTTAAACCATAAAATTCAGTTCAACAGCAATATCGCAAAATAATTTTAAATTCTGCATATCTTTAAAAATTTCGGTACACGCTCTCACGCGCTGGAGATAAACATGTTTTTCTGTACAACGTTGGTATTGCTGGCTTTGAAATCTTTGAGTTTGTTAATGAAAAATTCGTTAAAGTTTTAGAGAATATTGTTACGAATTTCACATTTATTTGGTTATTTCTTTCGAACTGTAATTAAAATTCCTTTTTATTTTCCCGTACAACGCAGATGATTTTTGAAGAGAAAGCTACGTCAAAAAAAAAAAGAAAGAATAAATAAAATAAGCAGTTAATTGAAACGTGAAACGACGCAAAATGCCAAAACGAAAGTAATAGTCCTTCGGGATTCAAATCCCATTGGACTAAAAAAAATATACTCTTTTATGTTCGGTTATATACCATTAATTTTCGGAGCTACATAAACATTCTACATGGGATAGGGCCTTGGCCCAGACACCCTGGTGTCAGAAGCACCGTTCCACAAGGGTGGCAAGATTTACAGAGCGAAATGTTTTAAATATCCCATATGGAAGTATTGACAGATACTGAAATAATCTCTAAAGAGACTTTTATTTCCAAGATATGTTTTGGAAGTTTTTGGAAGTTCCCAAATAAGGAAAAGGAAAGAAAAATAACCAAGCGTAAAGACATATTTAAAGAGTTCATTAAATATTAAAGAGCGCATTCATAAAGCTCATGTTTACGTTTTCTTCCATTCAACTTTATTCATATCAAAGTACATGTATTCAACAAGAAAGTTCTTGCATTATAAGCTGGGATGAAGTTCATATAGAAGATAGACGGTGAAGACAACATGGAATGTTATTCATTTAAATAAAGACCAAGTGATTCTATTTTTAAATGAACCATCTGTTCACTTCCAGCTATTTAAATCTTGGAATGGTATACATCCCGAAAGATCGTTATAAATAATACTGGAAGAAGAAAAGGAAGAAAAGGATTCAAACTTAATTATAGGATTCAGTTTTTCTTTATTAGTCTTATATTTTGTGTTTCTAAACTTACACTTGCTCTAAATGTTAGAAAAATAATTAAATATATCTCAGTATCTTATAAAGTAGGCAGAAAAAAACTAGGAAATTTCCATCTGTTCTGCAAATTTCGATACATAAAATACTAAAAGGTGAAAAATACAATCATTATTAACAATTATTATTGTTAATAATGACGATTATTAACAATAATAATTATTGTTTATTAACAATTCTTTGGAACACCTTTCCTGAAAACATAAGAACTGAAAGAAGCAAAAAATTCCAGCTTGTTACACGAATAGATGATTAAATAAAGCGTTAGAATATTTTAAAATCTATGGAAACTTATCAATTAACTGTAATATCGTATTTACGTTACAAGTTGAAATAATTTTTCATTTAAACTTATAAGAAGTTATTCTTAGCCCTTGGAAAACTCCGATGCAGTTACTTCATACTTCTGAAGTTAAAGCCATGCCTTCTCAGTTTTATATTACAATGAAGCCATGCCATCTTATTATATTCCCCCATGCGCGCAATTAGGATGTAAGTGGTCAACACATCCAGCTATTAATTAGAAGATCTGCGGAGGAACTTCGGAAACACAGCATTTTTTTATTATTATTCATTTAAAAATTAGAAATTGGACAGCATTTTGTCTAGCGCATACCAGAGCCCACGCATCAGTGAAAGCAGAATGTTTAAGGTAAAAAGAATCATCATATAAATACCTAAATTAGCCTTTTCTTTCCATACAACTGGCTTATTCTGGAAGCTTTAGGTTATACTGTTTAGTTTGTGTGATAGAAATATCGACAAATGAATTTTACTTTTTAATTTCCAATCGTGAATTCGTTTGGATTCAATTTAGGCTAGTGAAAACTCACGATTAAAGTTCATTAACAGACTTACATTATTATTATTAAGTCAGACAAGAAGTTAGGAGAATCTTTAAAGAATAGGTAAGAATTAGCCCATGTTTTTCAAACATTTGATACATTACCTAAAACATGACTGTCTTCATAGCGTTACTATAAAAATCTCGCTAACTGGTAACGCGTGATTTATTTTTTCATAATGGGATGGGGGAAGAACAGGCCCCATACGTTTCCTTCAAATGACCCCTACTTGATTAACTATTTAGATGTTGCATGCTGATAGCATCAAAGGAAATAGACTTTTAATTTCTGGAATTTTATGCGTATTTATTTAATTCCGAATCACTATTACTAATCTGAAATCGAGTAGCAAAAGAAGAAATTCAGCATTATGGAGAAATGTAGGTTTTCTATACAGTGCCTGATCTGGTACTATACAAAGTGCCTAGGTAGTCCATATAAAGCCGACAAGGCAACAATAATGTAATAAGCAATTATTATGTAAATATTTGAATTCCACGCAATCCAGTACAATTTGTCGATTCAAAAACAAGTGATATACTTCAAATCTTGGTTAGACTGTAGAGTCATTAGGGTTTTTTGAAGAAGGAGATGTGAAAAATGTGCAGTGCCCTCGGCGGAACTCGAACTTGAACCTCCCGAATACGCGCCGAGTGTGCTAACCGTTACACCACGAAGGCATGCAGAAAGGAATAAGAAAACACCTTATGTACTCCTGGGCGTGGTCTGTTAGGTTGCGTTCAGACGGCGACGTAAATGTCACAGAGACACAGTCACAAGGAATAAAATGCGGGAATTTCGTTTACACCGACACAGGGTCTAAACCGCACCCACTTAGAGAAGCTTAATTTGCGCATGCGTGGATGTGTCTACAGCTTTCCCGCTCTGTTTCCCCATTCAGGTTTCGAGAGTTCGCTCTGATTGGTTGACGCTTATCCCAAGTTGACATAAAGCTGAAAACTTCGAACTTTATGCCTAGAGCCCTAAACTAGATTTTGTGATGTAACACAGACTGGTTGCCTGACAACGCAGCTGGCTTAAACCAGTTATGACCTTTATACCGTCGTTTGAACGCAGCCTAATGACCATAAGACCAACTTGTTTGGCTAGGTGAGTCGCGCTGGGCCCTCTTCTGGTACACACTACTCATTATCTATTTGAAGGATACTCCATCCAACACTCCATCCACTCCCCTATTTAAAGAGCGACACGGGATTAGGGGACCCATTCGCCAAATCCTGGTGGTGAAGAATCATCGCCCACCATCTTTTAGTTTGGACGCCACTGTAGATTTATGAGTTTTTTTTGTTTTTTTTTTAAAGCAGGAGACTGGAAAAATGAGAACGCCCTCGCTGGCACACTTGAACCGGGACCTCTCCAATACGTGCCGAGTGTGCTTGCCGTTACACTACGAAACATGTAGAAAGCAGGGAGAAAATTGAAATCCTTTGAAAGGGGAACCTTATATACTACCCCTTTCAAAGGACGACTGGGAATTAGGAGACCAATCGCCAAATCCGGGTGGTGAAGAATCATCATCCACGACCTTTCTTAGTAGGGGCGCCACTGTAGAGATATTAGAATTATTTCGAAGCAGGAGACATGAAAAATGAGCAACGCCTTCGCCAGGACCACGGACCTCTGGAATACGTGCCGAGTTTGCTAACCGTTACACGACGAAGGCATGCTGAAACGAGGGAGAAAATACCTTATAAGACTACTTCTAAACCAAATTATTTTCTATTCTAATCAATGATATAATGCATTAACTTTCCCTTTTAGTTGGTGTTTTATTTAAAATTAGTAAGAGTTAGTAAATGAGGAAGTAAACCGTTAGTTTGGGATGTGAGGATATTATATTGGCTGCTATCCTTTGCAAATTTCCATTTACTTCGAAGTTTTAAAATAAAACCTTGCAAAATATATCAGACTCTATCAAATTCGTAAAATATACGTTTGCATCTCGTGTTATACATAATTTAAAATTTCTGCACCAGAAAATTATGCTACATAGTATTAAAAAGAATTTCCTCTTTCCAGTTAAAACTTTTAGTAACTTCACTATAAACTAAAATATCATTGCCAGAGTCACTTTCCAAAAATTTCATTTTCAGTTAGTTGAAAATACCGCGAGATGTTCTTTAAAATTTTGCATTCCACAGCGTCCTTTTATAACGCCTTCATTACAGTTTTGAGTACAGAAGATTAATATTTAACCGGATTAATTTCAATAACATCTATTACTGAAACTGTAATATTTTGTTTCAGTTAATGTTACTTCGATAGGTAATAAATGTATGCCTTTTCCAATCTCGTGTTTCTTAATAGTTTGACTCCAACTACTTTTAAAAATCTATGCATTGATTTTGCATATTAAATTTAAACCTTTTTCATTTCTGAAAACTTGATCTCTAAGTGTAAAATGTGGGTTTATAATCTTTGCAATCTTTCCATCTGACAGAACTTCTCTTGAATCATTACGAAATGAACTACAACGACACTCATGCTTGCAAATATTTTTTGCCTTCTCTGGAGGTGGTGGTCGTCTTAGAACATAGAAATTACGTTCAATGACGATGCTATTTATGTTATTCTCATAAATGACGTTGCTATTCTTAGAAACGCTAGTCACTTTTAAAAATTTATAGGAAGCTTTCTGAAAGCTTTCAGATTTTATATTACCTCCAAAGAGGCTCTTTTTTAACGGTTTGCGCGTCACTTTTATTTATTAAATATCATGTTCCCCGACCATAAATTACATAAAATTCAATTCAACAGCAATATCCCAAAATGTTTAAAAACAGCATATCTTAAGAATTTCCGATAGACAGTCTTGTGCGCTGGAGATAAAACGTTTATTCCGTGCACTGCTGCCATTGCTTGTTTTGAAATCGTTGAGTTTATTAATCAAGAATTAGCAAAAGTTTTACAAAATATGAAATAGATAATAAAACAAATTCCAAACTTGGGCTTCCAGATGCCCATATTCGAGTGGAGGACTACGTTATTCAAAAATATTTTTATTATCGTTGCTTTTTCACAATGCGAGAAACGTACATACATTCATGCAAATTCTTCATTATTTATTTTTTTAAAATATAATGCAAGAGTCTAATATTTGGCGGCGACAATTTGAAGAGTGATTCAGACTTCTATAGTGAACCGACGCAAAATACCAAAACGAAATCAATAGCCCCTCTGGACTAAAGCCCTTTGGGCTAAAAAAAGTGTTCTAAAAAACTTTCTTCCAGTTTACATCCTGTTACGTGAAGTCTTAATTTCGAAAATATCCTTATTATACATTAATGAAATTCGAATTTTTGTTCTGCCTCGAATTTTTGTTATAGATTTATACTTTACTATACTGCAAATGACTAAGAACCTGAGTGAAATCCCTTTGACCTAAGTAAAAAATAAATAGAGGTAAGAAAGTTCCGGTTTTACAGTCGGTCACATTTTACGGTCACATTTAGAAATAGTATTGAACATAACTTCTCTAAAATGACTCTCTCCATAGAAGACCAAAATAATTTTGCGCCGTGATTATTCTCTTTAAAGGGCGCCATTGTAACTGATCTCTAACCTGTTGGTCACTTTCAGAGGTTATCTCAGAGAAGCGGTCCCCAGGAAAGAAATTTGATTCCCCAGGATATAATATCAGCTTATTTGCGTATTTTAGGATGAATAGTTCTTTTTACAATTTTAAAACATTGAATTTAGCATTAATTTTATAGTGAAGCACAAAATTAACTGATAACAGTTTTAAATGCTGTATTAAGCCGTACTACATTGAAGTATAACTAAACTTCCTTTTGTTTAGATTGCGTGGAGCATGTCTGCACTGATAAGTTTTTAAGTCTGGGTTTTTTATGATACCTTACTAAGTTTTTTTTTTATATACTGAGTTATTCGTTGCATCTGAAATAAAAGGACTAAAGAACGTTTGACGTGGACTATGACCTTCCATATTCTGAAAATTCATCACATTCTTGACTGTGATGACAACTTGCAAAAGTCAGCAGTGTTTCTGAGGGCATACTAAAAGTGAACGTCTCAGACGATTATCTCCACAGAAGATAAAAAAATCCGAAACTGTTGGGGGTCGCTTTAGAGAGGGTTCACTGTAATTTGCATTTTTTATTAAAATCACCTTTATTATTTATTATAAAACTGCTATGTATGTAATGAACATAACAGTAAACGGTTTAATTGTAAAATGAAAAACCAAAGTAGGGCTCTGTAACTCTCTGGATGAAACTAAGCATTGATTCTAATTGATGAAATGAAACTCGCTGTTTCTTATTAGCCCAAAAGAAATATTTGCCTCGAAATGCGATTTTTCTTCGAATCACTAACAATGCTTCGTTCACTCTTGATGCGAATCTGTTGCCATTCCGCAAAATGTAAGATCTTTATCGTTCAAATTAAATCCATCTGTTGTGGATTAACAAATTAAGCTATATGAAAGCAATAGATGCAGTGCTTGAGAATATTTAATTTCCTACTTTTAAATCGGATTGATTTAAATAATAAAAATACGTTTAATTCATTATCTATCTAATTAAAAATGTTTTAGTAATTTCATAGAATGGCGTTATATATTTTTTATTATTTATTTCATATTTTGTAAAACTTTAATAAATTTCTGATTAGCAGACTCAAAGATTTAAAAGCGAGCTGTGGCAACATTGTGTGGAATGAAGCATTTTATCTCCAGTGCTGAGACTGTCTATCGGAAATTCTGGAAATATGTTGTTTTTAATATTTGTAATTTTGCCGTCGAACTGAATTTTATGCGACGTAAATGCGAAGAACATGATATTTAATAAATAAGGTTAATATATGAAACATTAATAGTAAAAAGACAAAAAAAAGTCGTAAGCCCTCTTACATCTGAACATTGATATGAACGGAGAAAGACTGAAAAAAATAGAAAAATGTATACCAATACTGCATCGAGAATTTAAACCCATTCTGCTTTTAAAATGTTTGCGATTTTCCTTTAGAATAGTATATGCATAAGTGCGAAGAAAACGATGCTTAATAATAAAGCTTAAAAAAAACTGAAGGTTTTTCAGATTTTATGTTACTGCCAAAGGGTCTTTTTTTAATGTTTCGTGTGTTACCTTTATTTATTAAATATTATGTTCTGTGCGCTTAAAATATAAAATTCAATTCAACAGCAGTATCGCAAAACTAATTTTAAAATGAGCCTATCTTTAAAATTTCCCATACACAGTCTCGCGCGCTGGAGATAAGAGTGTTTTTTTTTTTTTTTTTCCGTACAGCGCTGCGATTGCTCGCTATGAAATCGTTGAATTTGTTAATTAAAAATTTGTTAAAATTTTACAAAATACGAAATCGATAATAAAACAAATTCCAAATTTGGGCTTCCAGATGTCCATATTCGGTGGAAGATTACGTTATTCAAAATTCGATGGCTCTGATGCCGTCGTTTTATCACAATGCGAGAATCATAAAACAATGCAGGGCTCTAATATTTGGTGGCAGCAATTTGAAAAGTGATACGCCGTTTGTAGTGATTCAACGCAAATGCCAAAACGAAATTAATAGTCCTTCTGGGCTAACGCCCTTTGGACTAAAACGTTTAGCAGAAGTGAGTGAAAGAGCATATTGGTAGACCGCAGGTTTAGTGGTAGTGTAAAAAACCTTAATATATCCTTTTGGGCGACCGTTAAAACCTGAAACCTTTCTTTCTTACTTTTTTTTTTCAGAATTAATCTGACCATCCCGACTAAAATTTAACAAATTTAAATTCCTGATTTCTAAAAATCAAAAGGTGCAAATAAGATTATTACAAAGGAACTAAAATAACAAACTCTTTTTAACAAATATTCATGTAGTTATTATCTGGCATGATGGCATGTAAAATGCTAAAAGAACATAAGAACAATATTTCAGAAGATTCCGAGTGATAAAAGTCGCCACCTAGAGGCCTTCCCATGAAGGGGATTTAGTAGCAGATCCCCTTTCTCATGCGGTTTGTCACACTAGAGCCCGCGACGGAGCCTTAGATAGGAAATCACGGAGAGATGCGATTTTCTTCCTTATTTTCCTTTCCTTTATTTTTTTTTTTTTAATCCGCAGACAAATTTAAGGTAGCTCAGTTCTTCAGTTCGACGCTGGCAACTCTTTTGGAGAAAGAGGCTTGCTTTTAATCCCAGGGTTTAATGAAGATTGAACGACTTGTCACCGACCAAGAATGGTTCACAACGCATTTAAATCTGTCATTAGCATATGTTTTTCCTGTTTATTTTTCTCTAAAGCCGGTTCTCAACCGGTGGTACGCTAGACAAAAATTGGTGGTACTTAAAGAAACAAAGTTTTCAAGTTTTACATTTAAAAGTTAAATACCCCAACATTATGATTAAGTCCTAGAATGATATTCTTTGGAATAAGAGCATTGCCGTCGGCTTTAACAGGAAAACATTCCGGCGTTATTTGTCAAATAAAGAAAGCCACACCTAAAACTAAATTCCCTCACTGCCATTCATCGTGAAGCTTTAGTAGCCAAAACACTCTCCAAAAATATGAACATCGTTTCGAATCAAAGTGTGAAAATTGTTAATTTTATTAAAAGCTGAGCTTTAAGTTATAAGGTATTTATCCCGCCTTCTTGGCATGCCTTCGTCGTGAAGTGGTCAGCACGTTCGACGCATATTCGAGAGGTCCGTGATTCAAGTCCTCCGAGGGCATTCCTCTCTTTTCATGTCTCCTGCTTTCAAAAACTTCCTTATGTCTCTACAAAGTTCAAGAATTTTTACGATTTTATTCCAAGAGATGGCCAGTGAATACGAAACGCTTTTGTTACATTCCGAAATAAGCTGGTTATCCAGAGAGAGATTTTCCCCTGTGATTCAGAATTTGAATTGCCAGATTGTTTATTTAATGAGTTATGGTGGATGCGTTTAGCATATTTAGCTGATATTTTTGAAAAATGAATTAAATTTAGGATTACAAGGACAAAGTGTTAATTTATTTACCATTAGAAATAAAACATATGCAGAGGTAAAAAAAACTCGAGAATCAAAGAATTGGATAATAATAATATTTTCAGCTTTTTACCACTTTTAGAAAGTTTTCTAACCGAAACTAATTTGAAAATAAAAGAAAAATTAGCATCCGACATTAAAAATTATTGTTTTTCACTGATGCATTTCGCCAAGGATTATAAAAAATAAAATTGGATTAGAAATCAATTTTGTTCAAAGAAATTGCCTGTGACTGAACTCTAACTAAAGATTTCAAAAATAACACACTCGTTAACTTTTGGCTGAACTTGAAAAAAAATTAAAGGCATTTCAAATAAAGCTATTAAATTTTTCTTGCCTTTTTGCGCAACCTATTAGTGTGAACAAGGATTTTCTTCCATGCCATATTTGAAAAACAAATACAGGACAAAATTAAAAGTGGATCTTAATTTGTGGTTAAAACTAAATGAAATAAGGCCAGACGTAAAGAAATTGATCTCTCTTAAACGGGCCCAAATTTGGCACTAAATTTTAGAATTAAAGTATTATAACTTAAAATTTTATAATTAAAATGGAAACCAAATTTTAATCTAATATTTTTTTTGAATTTTTGTTTAGATGATACACGTTAGTCAAAGGGCTGAGAACCGCTGATATTTAGTTTGATTGTTGAATAACTGTAGTTTTTTGTTGTTTATTTTAGAATAAATATTTGTAAGACTTTGTGCTTTTGAAGTAAATTTCATGTAGCGATTTTTATGGATTTATATACCTCGCAGTCGATAACTGAAAGGCATGCAAAAGGTTTTTTTGGATTTTTTTTTTTTTTGTTGTTTTCCAATATAAATTTCTGTAAAAAAGGAAGACTGTTAATTTTCACGTTGCAGCCACTGCCTAGTAGAAAGAATGAAATTATATATACCGTATGACGAGAAAAATTTTGTAATTTGTTAAATATCTCTCAGCTAAATTCGTCTCTATATCAAAAGAGAAGGGTTTGCAAATTTATGAATAATTAACTTTTCTGATTAGTACATTAAAGTATGTCCTCATTAAATACACTCATGGACAAAACAATTAGCGCACGAAGAAGGAGTCGTCAAAATGAAACGGAATTTTACGTACATAATAACTACTTTGATATAAGTAAATGATAAGAAAATCAAAGAAAAAGGATAATTTATTTCAGAGAAAAAGGCAAAAGAACGGAGAAGTTAATACTCCGTTGGACCCCCTCTAGCGCGAATGCACGATGCGATACGATCGGGCATTGAATCATACAAGTTCTGTATGATGTCTTCAGACATTTCGTTCCATATTTGCTGTAACCTTGCCTCTAGTTCGTTCAAACTCGTGGGATGCCCAACTCGACGTCCAAAATGATCCCAGATATGCTCGATTGGAGACACATCTGGGGATCGGGCAGGCCAAGGAAGGGCAGTAACAGTGCGGAGACAGTCTTGTGACACCTTTGTCGTATGAGGTCGAGCATTGTCTTGTTGAAAAATGGGTCCTGGAAGCCGTTGCATGAGTGGCAACACATGTGGTTGCAGGATTTCATGAACATATCGCTGGGCTGTCATGGTGCCACGGAGCAATAGTAGGGGTGACCGTGTATTGTAAGCAATGGCACCCCATACCATCACACCAGCTGTGGGAGCGACGTGTCGCTGTACAGCAAAGGCAGGATTGAGGCGTTCACCACGGGCTCTCCACACACGAACTCGATTGTCATCACTGCCGAGATTGAATCTGGGTTCGTCGCTAAAGACCCCCTGGTTCCATTCCGCTGCGGTCCAGTTTCCTCGCGCACGACACCACTTCAAAGGAAGGCATCGATGGGTGGGCAGCAAGGGCAGCACACGTAATGAGCGCCGCGATACCAACTGTCCTTCAGCCAGGCGGCTTCGTATGGTTCGAGAAGACACAGGGGCCCCTAGTGAAGGTGTTACCTGTGCTTGGATGACGGCCGATGAAGCAGCTGGCTGTACACGTGCATTTCTTACGATGTGGCGGTCTTCTCGACGACTGGTCTGTCGAGGGCCTCCTGAGCCTGGTCTTCGTATACATGACATCTCTCAGGTCCACTGGTCCCAACACCTTCTCACAACACAATCAGAGCGGCCTAACTGACGAGCTACTCTCCTAGCTGACAACCCAGCTTCCATCATCCCGACGATTCTCCCCCTCTCAGACTGCGACAACTGCTCATATTGTTTAGGAACACGGCGTAATGGCATGTCTACCTCAGCTCTTCCTTTGTAAGTGATTCAGCACACTCAAACAAGCTTTGGTTACCTGTTTATACTCCACAGAGTACGACGTTCAACGCTCTCTACCAGCTATACGTAACGCGCAATCACGCTGCATTTCTAATCATTTGCCTATCTCCCCGACATGTACCTTCATTGCAAATTTCGTTACGATCCCGTAATTATATCCTGGTGCGCTAATTTTTTTGTCCATGAGTGTATATATAGAGAATTTTTTTTCGGAGGACGGAAAGAAAACCACGGATAACTGTAATAACTATAACACCATTAATAACAAAATCATCGAACTGCTGTCCACTTGCCCGTGATTCCAATTTGTAGTTGAAGTCCTTAAATGAATGACAACAAACGAAAAACTTTGTATACAGAAAAGATTAACTTTAAACAAATTCTTGGAGTAAAACAGTATAAGAATAAATTTATTACTTTGGTATGAATTAAAAGATATTTTAATAAACATATTACAAAGGAGATAGTGTATTTTACCGATAGTTTTTATTCATGCATGATCTGCAGTTTTAGTTAATGATAATTAATTCCAACTATCAATTTACAGAAAAGGGTATGAGAAGTTTTCTCTTTGCTTGCCTATCTGCCTTCGTGGTATCATTGGAAGCAAATTGCGGTTGGTAAGCGGGAGATCCGGAGTTCGAATCTCGGCGATGAAGGTATCGTTGATTTTCTATGTTTGCTATTCCGATGTAAACATAATGACTCTACAGCGGTTACATCTCATTTCCAGACTATAGTTAATACAGTGAAAATCATGAAAAAGACTTGAAATCAAATACCTGATAATTTACTAGAAAATACCCATTTTCATTTAAGTTCAGTTAAAGTTATTAACTGAATATTTCTATTTACATCTGTACAGATGATAGGCAAGAAAGATAATACAAGAATTAAGCTGATATTTAAAATCCACATGTTTTAAATTCGCACTTTTTATCGGCAGCTCATCGTATTTCCTCATTCAGCATATTTATATAACAGGTCAGTTGAGCAAGCTTTCTTACAGATAAACTAGTGTGAATCCGGTCGATCATTTAGTAAATGCTGAATACAAGATTTCGTATCAGTCAAAACAACGAAAGGTTATCGGTCAGTTTTTGGTTTTTAAAATCGCCTAGACGTATATCACCTAACAGTGAATTTATTTTTTCGGGTCATGTTATCACGGCAGCATAATTTTTTAGCGTATCTAATTTTTTTTCGATAGTAAGCATTGGCCAAAGGTTGAGAAGCAGATTCATAAAACATCGCACTGGTGGACAATCAATTAATATGCATCGCATTAAAAATGTACTCTTATTATTTAAAATACGTAGCTGTTACTAATTAAAAAAAATATTATGATTGTATTTTCATACTTCCTTGTTCGAGATAAAGGATTACATTAGCTGAAATATCCATTTTGACCGTTTCCGGATCCAACTGAACGATTTTTTTCGATGACGTATACACGTACGGATAGAATAAAGGACTATTTTTTCCAAAACGGATTGCACAATGGATTTAAAATGAATCCAAAAGGGAGTTTTTCGTAAGTTTGTTAATTGTTATAATTCTACAAATCTTGCATGCAGATTTACTAAAGGCATAGCAACCTTGACCAGAAGATAAGAACAACATAGTTCAAACATTTCTAAAGCAAAAAATGCACAATTTACCAACATAAAAAAAGAAGAATGAAAATACTGAGCTCATTGAGCAGAGTAACAGAGTGGATATATATACACATATATTTATATACTTTTGGTGCGGCCAATTGCAACCAAAAAGGGAGTTATATCTACGTTTTATAGCAGTCTTATACATAAAAGTTTGTTCTGAGGCTACTTATTTTTGAGTTATGCGAGATACATACGTACATACGTAGGTACGTACACACAGACGCCACGGAAAAATCTTTTCAGAATCCATTTTAAATCAGTTTCATAATTATTTTGGGGAAAAAGAGTCCTTTATTCTGTTGTTACGTTTAGATATCAGTCAAAAACATCGTTAGATTGCATTCGATAGCGGTCAAAATGGATATTTTTGTTGAAAAATAATACCAGAAATTTTTCGCGATTACAGTACTTCATTTTTACTTCGTACAAAGAAGTAATTAAAAAAGTATTAATAATAATTTTCGTCGAAAAGCATAATCTATTTTTTAATACTGTTTCCCGGTTCCTTTACTTACATTTGAGGAAGTTTTATACTGGTTATAAAAAATAAAATTAGATTAGGTTTGATTCCCGCACGACAAAAATTGACCGGAATATTTGATTTCAAAATTTGCAATTTTTGATGTCATTTTCAACTTGCGTTTATGGTTCGGTTAAGGAAGTTGGAGTAAATTGAGTAAGCAAGTTTAAATAAAGTGCAGCAAAAAATGTGTATAATTTAAAAAGCTATACAAAGAAGTCATGTAGCGTCCACACCAGATTTTTTAATATATGGAATTCTTGTTGTTAAATGGATGCGTAAGAGCGTAAAGACGTAAATGCAACTATCACATTCAAGATTTCATAAAATTCTAAGGAACAGAAAGCAGTCATTACGAGCTCTGCTTGAAAAAGCAAATCTCCCGAAAATAGTATAGAAAAATTACACTGGTTATCATAAATTAAGGAAAAATCACAAAAATAGCGATAACTGCGTCAAAAATAAGCCAAACCGTGTAAAATTTGAATATGTTGCCAAGTAAGAAAAGCTGAGTAAAACTGCAATATGCAAATTAGTGGCGCTGCACTCGGAATACGATATCTGCGAGGAGCATAAAAGTCCATATTTGAGTGCAAGCCCACATATTTCACTGTGATAGTGACATCAGAAATCTGAGATAGATAATGTGTAATAATGACCTCCAGGCATCATTTGCCTGCAGAACTACGATGGAGAGTCATTGGGAGACTAGAGGCAGGACAAAGTCAAACAAAGTGGCCAGATGGCTAAATGTGAGTCCTTCTGCGGTTCATAGACCTTTAGATGCAATTTCAAACCACAGATTCGGCATCTAGGAGGTTCAGCTTAGGACGGCCAACTGCTACGACGAGCGCCGATGACCGATTTTTGACATTACGTGCACGCAGGAAGAGAACCGCTACTCCGACTCTTTGATCCTCCCTTGCTGCAGCCACCGGAACGTTGGTATCAACGTCAAATGTGCGTAGAAGGCTTCACGAAGTTAGTCTGTATGCGAGGCGGCCAGCCATTTGCGTGCCGCTTACGACATGCTATAGGAGGGACCGTTTGCAGTGGGCACGAGAACATGTCCACTGGACGCCTGATCAATGGAGGGCTGTTCTCTTTACGGATGACTCCAGGTTTAGTCTAGAAAATGATATTAGGCGTTATTTGATATGGAGAGAACCTGGAACCCGTTATTATCCGTCAACCATCTGTGAAAGAGGTGCTACGGAAGAGGCAGTGTCTGTGTTTGGGGCATCTCTTTGAGTGGGCGCGCAGACCTTCATGTCTTTCCAAGGGGAACCGTGAATGCTCAGGTTTATAGAGATGACATCCTTGATGCTTATGTGCACCCATATGCCGGGGGAATAGGTGATGCTTTCCTGTTACAGGACGACAACGCAAGACCACATAGGGCTCGCATAGTAGATGATTGTCTTCAACAGGAAACGATTATGCGCATGGAGTGGCCAGCTGGATCCACGGACTTGAATCCTATCGAGCACGTTTGGGACGCTTTAGGGAGACATCTAGCTGCTTTCAATCCTCCCCCTCAGACCCTTGCCGCGCTTGCAACTGCTTTGCAAGAGCAATGGCTCTCACTTCCTATGGAACTGATAGACCGCATAATTGAAAGCATCACACATCCTTTTATGTGCTATATTGCTTCTAGAGGCGATCATATTCCATATTTAGGTACTTTTCCTATAGCAAACTGACACCTTCGATTTCTTCATTTTATACATGTGCTAATTTCTATACTACCATAATTGTCTTGAAATTTCTTTTTATGTTATTTGATACCTTACTATGTGCTGTATATTGATTTTTCCTTAAGTTAAGGTAACCAGTGTAGTTTTCGGGTGTGGATTGAATAGATAACAAATGGATTTACCTTATAATGTAAATTATAAAAAGCATAGAAAGGCTTTGATATCATTAAAAATCTAATCTAATCTTAGTTACATTTTCTTTTTCAAATTACGGTAACTAAAAGCGATTTTATGAGTTTAAACGAGAAAAAGAAACAAATTTTTGTACATTCTGTACTTTAATTGGTATAGAGTATGATAAATAAAATGGCTGAATATCTTAAACTAGTTAATAAAATCTATTTTGAACTAAAAATAAATTAAGCCGATTGGTAAAATTCAAAACTGGAAATTCCTATTTCTATACCTTTGGATTTCATTGGAAACTAATAGCTTAGCAGGAGAAAAATAACGAGACAAAAATGTCAAAAGCCAAAGCATAATAACAAGCCAAAGCACTGATAATTATTTTTCGAATTACTAAATCTATAGATTAAATAATTGTGCTAAAATATTCTCGACTATAGTTAATGTAATTTTTTCGCAGGTAATCTCCGAGAGTTCAAAATTACTTAAAAGTTTCCTCCATGTTAAAAGTGTGGAGAAAGACACTTTAACGTCCCCGTCGCTGTGAGTTAAAAGCGCAGGGGAAGAGATGAAAGAAGTAAAATGGAAGGACGTTGAAGCGGCACTAGCTCTAAGAGCTTACATGCACAGAAAATAGCTGTTAATAGTGTTGCCGAATCGAATTTATTTTGGGAAATGTTGAAATTCGCGGGAAGCGCTGTTCTGTCCAATTCGATTTGCGACTCACCGTCCCCACTCCGATTTTATTTGGGAAAAAATGGCCTGTGGGGTGATGGGTAGATAAATATCGTTTCATCGGTTGAATGGATTGGAAGTACCACTTGGCTGAAAGAGCAGATTGGAGATTTTGAATTCGTAGTCGTCGCTTGGCATACGACTCAGGTGGAAAATGATCTCAGATTCCTTATGGATTAGGATTAAGGACTAGAGACCAATGCTTATTGTCATTCCACGTTGAACGTCCATGAATAAAATGAAAAATCTGCAAGTAACAAAAATGGATATCTTTATTGCTTGATATCTTTTCCTCCGTTTTTACTCTACTTAAGTTGTCAACTTTTCAAGGACTAATTTGGCTGTAATCAGAAAAATCGTTAACTGGAATGATTGAAAAGTTAGCAGTAAGGTTGCAAACCTAATTAACCATTTAAATGTGGTCGTTTAGTCTTCTTCGCTTCAACGAATTATCATCTTCACTGTCCAACGGAAATCTTCGTATTCATGACAAAATAAAAGTGAAATTAAATTTTTGGAGAAGAAGTAAAACTGAACTGAACCTTTTTATAGACTACTTCTTTAAAATTAATAATTGAGAGCTCCTGATACTTGCACGGTTTCAGTAATTCAAGTATTTGAAATAACACGATACACATTCTGGATTTCAGTTACTAACTCAGCTCCAGAAGCGATTTCTAACAAATATAAAATTCACTCAATCAATCCACCGGTCAGCTATGTAGGCAGTTTTTCTTCTCAGAAGAAAGCCACTCAAATGTTTGCCACAGTATTTTTCCTAAATCACAAATTCGTTCTTCATTCATTGTTTACACTGGTTTGCATTCTAGTGAAGGCCACCGAAAGAAACAGAAGCTTCAGAAAAGAATGAATACAAAATTAACGTGTTAGCTACAACAAAACTTATTTAAACTAACTCATTTAAGCAGTGAATGAATATTTGACTGTAATTTTAAAACAGAAATGCCAGTTTATTGTAAATATAAAATTAGGGATACAGGAGGAAAAAATGTATTCTTTGCGCTCAGCGTTTGATTCATTTTATAACATAAAAACACGTTGCAAAGTCTTGCGCCCTACGAGAAAATAGTTTTACAGATATGCTTAAAACAGCTGATAATAAGGAAGTACGTATCTTGTTATTCGAACGAACAAACTATTTGTAAGTGCGCAAAACAACATTAGGCTGGGAACAAGCAAAACAAATGTAAATATGATATAATATTACCCAAACGTAAATAGTTCATTTATGCATATTTGTAATGAGTATATTAATGCATGGATGTAATAATGTAAGCATGTACATATCATAAATAGAATATTGTGCAGAGTATTGGAAATAGTGTATTATACAGCACATTATCTATAGTACTTCGTAAAATGCGTAAGTACCCGTAGCATGTGGAGCTATGCTTTGAGTCGCAGGGAGTATAGCAGCTATGATTGTAGAACTACAACTTTAATGTATTCAAGAGCACAGTATGTAATGTATGTATGGCAAGTACGGTATGTAATGTATCTAGTGCATGTAGAGCAATGTGATGAAAGATATTGAGCAAAGCAATTCTGAATGAAATGCATTGTGCTACATGTATAGAATGTTGTGGATTGCCAAACAAGACACCTGTACTTTATATGTTATATCCACAGCAATATGTAACGACTGCATGTTATAACATTCTGTAATTTTTATTTATTTATTTATTTTTTATTTTTTCCCCCAAAGTTTATTTTTGACAGTTTGTTTAAGCTCTCTGTATTAAGAATTACGTTATATGTAGTCAAGAGTTATTACCAGTGTTTATGTTGTATAATCAATCAGTCTAATACGAGGGTTGGAACTTTAATAGTGGCAACTATTTATTTACAAGGAATACAAAAGTGATTCATGTCACCATGTTTTACAGTCCTTCAATATAGTCGCCAGCATTGTATACAACCCGTTTCCAACGATGTGGAAGTCGCAGAATATCTGTAGCAGCGCCTGATTTGTTGATAGTTTGCATGGACCGGTCTACTGCCGCAAGAATCTTAGGAACAGTTTGGAAGCGAGTGCCACGAAGTGGTTCCTTCATCTTAGGAATTAAGTCATAGTCACAAGGGCTTAGATTTGGGGAGTATGGTGGATGGTAAAGCCCTTCCCAGCCCCATCGCTTGAACAAATCAGTCACAGCTTGCGCTGCGTGCGGCCGAGCATTGTCATGCAAAATGAGAGGGGCGTTTTGCAGAAAGTGTGGCCGGCAACAGCTTGCAGGTCTGACACTCGGACGACCTGGCCGCAGCATGTCTGCCACGTTTTGGCGTCCTTCATTGAATGCTTTCACCCATCTTGCTACGGTTCTGTAAAGCAATGCAGATTTCCCGCAAGCTTCTTGAAGCCCTTGATGACACTGTC
This sequence comes from Stegodyphus mimosarum, assembly GCA_000611955.2. Lineage (NCBI taxonomy): Eukaryota > Metazoa > Arthropoda > Arachnida > Araneae > Eresidae > Stegodyphus > Stegodyphus mimosarum. The sequence goes on from KK113910.1 coordinate 241,202, forward strand.
GTGTTGTACGACCTCTGGCACATTCAATTTTTATCCAACATCGTTGTTCTTGTTTTGAAAACATCCTGACAACACTTACTTTAGACCGCGAGCTAATACAAGGATCCGTTCTTCGCGTCACTCCGCATGCGCATGACGTAGGCAGGACGAGTCTTTTTGCGGAGATGTAAAGTAGGTATCTAGTTCACGTGTGGTATACGCGATATTCTTTGGTTTTGTTGCGTAGCGTGTTTTCAGCTGTGTTGCCACTATTAAAGTTCCAACCCTCGTATGTAGCTGACACTCACAGTGTATCGTGTGTAGAAATGAGTTTTCCAAGGTGTTTTAAATATAGTTCAATGTTTAGTGTATATGTATTATAAAATTATAGTGTATTGAGTGTTTTTTATATAGTAGTGTGTTAACTTGGAATGTGCCCAGGCGAATGTTTAATTAAAAAGTCATTTTTGGTATGTTTTCAGAATACAGCAAAATGTATGCAACAGTGAACTTTTAGCATAATATTATTTAATCAAAATTAGTATGGGCTGTATTTTATATATTATAAGTATAGCATAAAATGAACAACGTGTATTTCTGTCTGTAATTTGTTTGTAATATGTAATTTTTTTCTTTATTTAAGCTTGTTGTATCAAAAGCTGTGTTTTGTATAATCAAGTTATGTTCTATATAATCATGTTATATCTTATATAGTTAATTACATTATTCAGTGCTTATGTTGAATTCTCAAGAGTAATCAAAATCGCTGAAACAACCTTGTATTTGGCGTACATTTACTAAAATACTCAATCGATTTCGACAAAATCGTTACTGAGCTATTCGACAAACCGTTTAAAAAGCCGTTACAGAGGTTGCTTTCCCTTTCCAGATGTTTTGTTCTCCTGATGAGGAGGGACCTGTGGCTGCCCTCGAAAGCGATTGAGTATTTTAGTAAATGTACGCCAATTACAATATTGTTTCAGCGATTTTGATTGTCACATTGGGGTGTTTCTCTTCTATTCTGTCAAGAGTAATGTTTAAGAGTTTGAACGCAATGATCAATTTCGGAATGTAGCTTTAGATAGTTGCGGGATCCGGACGATACCGGATTAGTCTATGCAAGCCGCCCGAGTGTCCGGACTTGCTCTCACCTGTCACCTGTAAGCAAAAGCATAATAAACGTGAAAAAGGAGATTGCTTCGAAGTCAGTATTGGGAAAAAATTACTTTTGATAACAAAATTTAAATATGTAAAAGTAAAATGTTTAATCTTCAAACAATATTTAGTTTCGAATTAAATAGTAAATTAGAAGAAGGGGAAAATTCTTGCTCGGAGAAGAAGATACCTTAGAGTAAATGAGGAAACTAAAGCTGCTCTGGTTGGTTTTTTATTACTTAATATCTATGGACTAAGAAAAAAGTGAACATAAAATTAATACATTATTGTGTAAAACATTGTTGAAAGTCACTCAGCCATTCATTTGGTGAAATCTTTAAGTGGGATAATTTAGCTTCTGAATTAACACACTGCGTCGCATCTCTGCTCACACTCACCCCCTCCCACAGCTTTTTTACCGTTCCAGCCTTATGTCTGCTCTTAGTCACCGTACTAATCTTACATTACATTACGTCGACAAGCTTAATAATCTTGCATATTATGAATTACTCTTCGTTCACTGAAAATTAACTCCGATCAGCATGACACCTACGTAAAAACTCAATACGACTGCAAAGGATTACCCATCAAAGTATAATATATCGAATGCAAGTGTAGAAAGTTTTGAGCGTGTAATAGGAGAAAAACAGCACAAACATGAATGGGACATTTTTATGTACTTCTGCTAGTATTTAAGACTTTAACTTGTTTAATACACTGTCTTACAAAGTGTGATATAAACAGCATCTTTTACACAACATTTTCAGTAGCTGATAGGGACTTCTGGTGCGTACATACTGCATCATGCTGTCTTTTAAAGGTATGAATTTTTCATATACATCCCGAGAAAACGTGTTTTCGAGAAATCCTTCTGATCACTCAGGCTCTCTTATCAGGAAAACGAGGTAACTGTGCAATAGAAAATACAGAGCTCATCCTTTTGACTTCAGTGAAATGTTCTCTATATAAATATATAGAAACTCTTCCTCCCAATTTCTCATGAAAATGAATCAATTCATTGGCATGTCTTCCTACAACAGAAAAAAACTGTTACCTGATGACTTATGTCATAAAATAAAAATAGTCCTCATTACAAAATCGGGCAATCCGATCTGACAGAGCTTTGATTGAATGTAACGTAATTTGTTCAATTGCACATGGATTTTACAGAGTTTCTTTACAAAAATAGTAGATAACATCAACTTCAATCAGCTGAAAATGATTCCTCGTCATCTTCGTACCTCACCTTCACATAAAATCACCCTTGGCAACTCCTTATCGAGATGCATTCTAGTAGGTAATATAAAAGAGAACTTGGTTAGAATAGATTTCAAGGTACCCCTTGTATTATGGCGTAGTTGTTGTTTCGTTTATCGCCAACGAATTTCATTTATGGTAACCGGAGTAGTTGAATGTTATGGAAACCCTAGTATGACGTAATCGTTTGCATTATTCCTGAAAATTTGGAATGATGGGATGTTTTGTATGGGTTTTGTGGTGTGTGTTGGTTGGGAAGTATATTGCTTGTTTCATTGTTTATATGGTAAAATGGCTGAATGTAGCAAGATTAATTTGAAGTTTCTGTACGATTTGGAACGAAAAGGGAAAAGAGCGTTAATTGACTGGTGTGTAAATGAAGGTTTACTTAGTAACCATTATAAGTGTCTTGTATGTAGGAAGGATATGCGTTTAGTTGAACGTAAAAATCATTTAAATGGATTTGAATGGGTTTGTAGGAAGAAAGGTTCAGATGGTCACTATGTGAAGCGTTCGATTAGAAAGAGTACCTGGTTTAAAAAAAGTCATGCTATTAAGGAATTTTGTGTGCCACAGACTGAAGACGAAGTAACATCTAAATAGGGTAAGAGCATATTTGCTTTTTGTAGTGCTTAAATGTATAACATGTTTTTCCTTTTTTATGTTATTTTATTGTTTGCTTTAAAATGCAGTTTATTGAGATTATGTATTTTTTGTTTGTCTGTACTGTAGAATTGTGCGCTCGTTTGACTTTTTAAGTGAAACTATATCGATCTGTACATGGACAAACTTAAGGGAGTGCGTAAGGCATACTTTTTGCAATTCTCTGATATTTTTTTAAGTGAAAATAGGTCGATGTGTACATGGATACCGAGTTTGTGCAATTCTTGTTATTTTGGCTTTGTGTAGCGGCGATTTTTGACGCGAAGATTGCCGCTACGCAAGCTAAAATAAGAAGTTAAAGAATTGCATAAACTCAGTATCCATGTACCGCCCAAAATCGCCAAGTTTCACCAAGGGGTACCCTAAAGTATATTTTTACCGAGAACTTTCTTCGACATTCAAAACTTAAAAGATACGACTACAGCTTTGTCTAAAAGACTGCAAAAGCCGAAGAGACTGTGGAAAAGACTTTGCCGAAAAGATTGAAAATAGAAACTTCAGTTTACAAAATAAGCACTCGTTTATGCATTTTCTATATTAATGTAAAACTAAGTAAACGAAATGCTTTGAATTTAAGTTTTTGAAAGTATTGTGCATCAATAATATATGTTCAGAACTAATATTTTGTAAAAGAAAAAAATCTGATGTGTACACCACATGACTTCCTTGTACGGAAAATTAAATTATACGCGTTTTTTCCTGTCTTAAACTTATTTCGTCGAATTTCATTAGAGTTATGATTCTCATTCAATTAATTTAGTTCTCACTTTGCGACAAGGCATAGGTACATAAAAACTCAAAATATCTATATTAAAAATTGAAAGATATAAAAAAACATAAAACACCAAATACAGTTAAAACAATTAAAATTAAAGTTTCTATGCAAAAACAAGCAATTCGGCCAGCGAGCAAGAAGGCAGATTTTTTGGTGTGCAAAACTGAAACTTCTTTTTGGTCTCACTCGGAGAAAAGACACTGAAGGCGTAGAAACTGACTTAATTTGTTGTGGACGCTATGCTGAGTCAATATACGGGATAACTTAATAACTTAAATGATAATTCCAGAAAGGATTAGGCATGATTTAATTCGCAGCAATAAAAGAAGGCATTACTTTGTTGTTGCGAAGTTTAGTTTCTCTAGATTTGAAACAAATTCGCTATTATGCTAAGTTTCAAATGTAAACAAATATGGCTACTATGGTAAAAAGTTAGGCTTAGCCGCACTTAAATAACTTTTAAATTGTTGATGATTCTACAAATATAACATGCATATTAACTAAAAGCATAAAAACCTTAACCGGAAGTTAAGAACAACGTAACTGAATCATTTTAAAGCAAAAACAAAATGCACAATTTACCTACGTATACCAATTTACCTAATTCTACAATAATAAATTCAGTAAACACCATCCAACAAATCAATAAATAAATGCGTGAATTTACAAATTTATGTATACATAGGCCCATGGTCTTAATAAAACTATTTACATTATTTACACTGTGGGGACTACGTACTATGGCCATGGCTAGACTGTTGTATAAACGACTTTCGGCTCAGAATTTGATAACTTAGGATCCGAATTACGACGTCGTTTAGCCTGTTTAAGACAGTGTAAGGACCGTCTCAGGATGACTGTAGTTTAGGAGAAAGTTATTTCCGTCGAATCGGATTCGATAACCACACTTTATCACCTGAGTTAAATAGATGTCCTGTAGCTTTCTTGTCTATTGAATCTTTATCTTCTCTGTCGGCAAATTGACTCGCTCTCGAGCAAAGTTGTGCAGATCGTGTTGCAAATCCTGAATGTACTCCTCAGGCGATGAATGTGCATCCGAAGGGCAACCAAACAAGAGATCAGAAGGCAGGCGAAGGTCACAATCGAAGAGTATTTGGGCTGGGTAATAGCCGGTAGTCTCGTGGACTGACGTAGGCCAGTAAGTACAGAGGTAATAACTTCTCATCCCAGTCTTGTTGACTTCTGGAAACCGTCAGGCAGAGGTTACTAAGTATTGCTCGACTAAACCTCTCTACTATGCTGCCTGACTGCCGATGTAAAGAAGTCATTTGGGTTTTGTCTATGCCGAGCAGTTTATAGAATTATACAGAGGAAATAAAATTCCATCATTTATCGGAATGTAACTGAAGAGACATTCCAAACCTGGAGATCCAATGCTGTATCATTATCTCTGCTACTGTGACGGCCTCTCGATCAGGGGTACGATATGCTTTAAATTTTAAATAAATTAACACATTATAAGGTATATCTCCCACATTCTTAGCGTGCCTTCGTGGTGTAATGGTCAGCACACTGAGCCGGTATTTCAGAGGTCCGTGGTTCGATTCCCGGCGAAGGAATTGCATATTTTTTATGTCTCCTGCTACTAAATAACCTAATGTCTCTACACTGGCGCCCGAACTAAAAGGGTTGTGGATGATGACTCTCCACACCCAGGATTTGACGACTAGGTCCCCTAAAACCCTAGTCGCCCTTTAAAAAGGGGAGTATATAAGGTATATCTCCCACATTCTTAGCGTGCCTTCGGGGTGTAATGGTCAGCCCACTGAGCCGGTATTTCAGAGGTCGGTGGTTCGATTCCCGGCGAAGGAATTGCATATTTTTCATGTCTCCTGCTACTAAATAACCTAATGTCTCTACGACATTTGTTCACTGTTAAGGCCCAAGCGCCCTCTTTTACAGCAAGTCTCTTAAGTCGGTGTTGCTGACATCAAAAATAATTTTCGAGCACAAGGTAATAACTTTCACAAGAGTTAAATAAATGAAAATAAGTAACATTGATAACGAAATATAGAATAGATGGAATAACAGAAAAACATAAACTAAAGTAACATTAACGTTCAGTCTAAGTCAACACCGGTGAGCAAAAATTAAGAACGAAGTTAAAAAATTAGTTTTTCAGCGGAATGAAGAGACAGAGCGGACTAAAAGACCAATCAAAGGATCAGGTATGGTAGCACATGCGCATGTATGCAGCTAGACGTAATGGGGGAGTTTTGGAGGGGTATACAGATTGCTGGCGGTATGAGTTCAGCATTTCTGAGAAGCTGTTGCACGGCGTATATCAGTTAAAATGACGTCGAGTTGCTGCCTCAATGTGAAATATCGAACAATCAATCTGCTAGATGACATCTTATTTTACCCAAAGTCGAATCATTGGAAAGATTAAGGGAAGTCGAAGTGTAAAAAGTGTGGGTGCAGAGTTAGGGATTGCTCACAGCATCGTTTCACGACTTTGGAGAGCATTTCAAACTACAGCTGTCCGACGGTTTAGCAGTGGTTATTCACGAGCAACCACAGCAGCGGACAGCCGGTATATTGCGCTACAGCAAGAAGGAAAAGGCGGCAAACAGCGGAAGAAATCCTAAGACACTACTTTTTCAATAACTTATATCGCATTTTGCCGTGATCAGGAGGCTGCACAATGGTGGTCTGTTTGAACGACTACCTGTACGGTGTATGCCACTAACGCCTGCTCATTGAAGAAGGTGTTTTCTGTGGTGCAAAGGATACAAGAATTGGACAGATAATCAGTGGAGTCAAGTACGCTTTACATATAAGAGAAGATTTAGTCTGAGTAGCGATTCTAGACGCATACACATCTGGAGAGAGCAGGGAACACGCAATAACCCCTCCAACGTCATCGAAAATGACCGCGATTCTCGTGTGGTAGGGTCTTACGCTTGGTAGCCGTACCGACCTTCACATCTTTCAAGAAGGTTCAGTCACCGGGGCCGCTATTGTAACGAAATTCTTCTTCCTTACGTGCGTCTTTTCAGAGCTGCTATGGGTTCTCAGTTCCTCTTCATGGACGACAACGCTCCACCTCATCGCAGGGTTGCTGTCGAAGAGCTGTTGGAGAGTGAGGATATTGAATGCATGGATTGCCCGGCAAGGTCTCCGTATCTAAATCCCATCAAACATGTATAGGACATTCTAGGGAGACGCATGGAAGCACGTAACTTATTTCCAGTAATGGCTTCGGAGCTGCGATTGGCACTACAAGGGGAATGGGCAGCAGTACTTCGACAACTCATCGACAACCTCAGCATGGGCAGACGATATGAAATCTGCACAAGAGTCAGGGAAGATCATATACCCTACTAAAGGCCGTATGTTTCTCGCTGGACACCTGCCACACTAATGTTTCGGCTCTCCGTTGCTTTATGCTCCATACTACTTTTTCAATAAAGTTCTTTTTTATCCTTTTGATTCCTTTTTTGGGAAGTTTTGCTTACGTTCCCCATGTTCTTACGTCTTGGGGATCTTATGGTACTATTTGTGTTGGTTTGGAAAGCTTTTGCACAAAGTTATATTGATAAAAACCGTCTCGTCCTTAATTTTTGCACGACACCAGTGTATGTTTCCTAAAGCTAAAATAGAGCGGTTTTTAGAGAGCAATTTTCACAATCGACTTCCGTAGTTGCGAAAAGGGCATTTAAATGTGTACGCCGATTCATTAAGCTTACAGTAATAATAATTATATGCTTTGAATTCAGGAAAACGTTTTTAAAATTAATTCTGAAAGTACTCTTTACTTTTGAGAGGGAAAAAGAGAGAAATCTCGATTCTAGGCTCAGGTGCCGGTTTTGAATCAACTCATTGATTTCCTTTCGAATTTCTGCGGGAAAAACTTTAGCAAAACAAACTTGCTCTTTTCTCCTAGCAGTCAGTTTGTTGAATGGGATCAATGCACCTGCCCTCTGTATTTCAGTTTCCACCCACGTATTTTCTTGTTCGCGTTTGAAAACTGAAACAGGAAGAAGAATTTTTTTTATAAAATCTTCCTCTGTTCTAAGGGTGTTCGTAAACGCTAGTTTCTTGAATTAAATAGGAAATTTGCCATTGTTTTATTCGTACATTAAAGTAATAAGGTCATAACCAGCTGTTAAATGAAATGAAAGTAGGCTGACAAAGTTTTCTTAAATCTAAGAACCGCGACCGAAAATCTAGACCACGTGGAGCCAAAGTTCTCAGAATTCAGAAATCTTCGAGAGCCGCAAGTAGATATTGATATTATTTTTTAAAATGTAAAACAGTTTTTGAATGGAAGGGAACTTTTTAAATAAAACGTTTTTTATAAATGTGGTTGTTTAAAAGCATAAGAAATAGCTAGCCATGGCCATAGTACGTAATTCCCACAGTGTAAATAATGTAAAGAGTTTTACTCAGACCATGGGCCTATGTGTACATAAATTTGTAAATTCATGCGTTTATTTATTGATTTGTTGGATGGTGTTTACTGAATTTATTATTGTAGAATTAGGTAAATTGGTATACGTAGGTAAATTGTGCATTTTGTTTTTGCTTTAAAATGATTCAGTTACGTTGTTCTTAACTTCCGGTTAAGGTTTTTATGCTTTTAGTTAATATGCATGTTATATTTGTAGAATCATCAACAATTTAAAAGTTATTTAAGTGCGGCTAAGCCTAACTTTTTACCATAGTAGCCATATTTGTTAACATTTGAAACTTAGCATAACAGTCTCTGTATTTAGTGAAGTATACAAAATTTTAACTTTTCTTCTATATACAGAGCCTTTTTTAATTATTTTCTCAGAGAAAAAAAACAATTTTTTTTTTCTGGAATTTTAATTTTGATTAATCTTAATAGCAATAAATTTATACGAAAGAATATAACATAAAACGTTTTTCGAGGAAAGGATAACACAGTAATTTTGGAAATAAGATCCAGCGACCTTTTTTAATTCCTAACCCATTATTGCTTCTCTGGGTAAAATTAAAACACTTACGATGGAACATCATGAATTTTGCAGAATTTCTGTCAAGACAAAAAAAAAAAAAAAAAAAAAAATTGAAAGCAAAAATTGCAATCTGAAAACTTTAGACTATACTCTAATAATAATCCCTCGAAGAAGACTTTATGAAATTTTTTTTAAAGTTTAGAACATCAAAAATCAAAAATGTATTTCTCTTTTTTTTTTGTTGGATAGGTAACGACATCAACTCGAGAAAATAAACCTTACTGCTAGACAAAATTAAATTTAATCCAAAGACAGTTTCAGTTTCAAAACTTCTAATGTTTATTTTTTACACTTCGCTTTTTGAAACGAAATCTGTCAAAATTCTTAAAAAGTACGTTATCGTTTGAAATAAAAATTAAATAATAAAAAAAGAAAATCTGAAAGGTCCCACCTTTCTCGCATTCCTTCGTGGTGTAGTGGTCAGCACGCTCGACGCGTGTTCAAGACGTCGATGTTTCGAGTCCCGGCCAGGGCATTGCTCATTTTTTCCATCTCTCCTGCTTTCAAAAAATACCTAATGATTCTACACTGGCGCCCGAACTAAAAAGGTGGTAGATGATGATCTCCACCACCGGGGTTTGGCGATTGTGTCCCCTGAACCCCAGTCGCATTTTAAAAGGGGCAACATATAAGGTATTTCTCTCGCCCTCTTCGCATTCCTTCGTGGTGCAGTGATTAGCACGCAGGGCGCGTATTCCAGAGGTCTGTGGTTCGATTCCCGGCAAAGCCGTTGCTCATTTTTCATGTCTCCTACTTCCAAATAACCTAATGACTCTACAAAGGAATATTGTAAAAATTATATTAGCCCTCCAAAACCTATTAAAATTTCACGCAGTTCATCTGTTTATGGCAATTATTACTGAACCTAGAAGCTGTCTAGATATTCGCGGAGAGAATATACAAATATACTAATTCCAGCAAATCATAAAAGGGAGCATGTATGTCTACAGAGTCTTTGTTAAACATAAAGTCTGAAAATGCTCATATATTGTTAATAATACCTTGTGGGATTCCATCCTTTTATTTAACAGTTAAATGTAGGGTACCACTTACACCGATGAGCGAATGATCGCTTGAGTGTATAAACAGAGACGTAAGACTCGAGAAGGGTTAATTACCCTTCATTTCTCAAAATAAGAACGAATACAGTCGGCTCCTATCTCGGAGCGTACAGCAAAGCTTCCACTTGGGCTTGAACTCAAATTAATGAGAATTTAAACTTACTCTAATGCTTAAATAAAAGATATAGCGGAAGCTATCAAGATTCTAAGTAGTTGGCCCCTAAATCTCAATTAAGTAGGCGAAGCTATCGAGGCCCTGAAGTACGGCCAAGCATTGTAATAGCTTAGAGAGAGACGTAACCAAAAGGCGAACGCGCGTGAATAAGAAACTCTGGCTCTCTAATGAAGTCAGTGAAGCATCGACTTAAATACTACTTTTACTCATTCGCATTAAACACGTTTCTGAAAATGTACATTCTGGTAGGTTAGGTTAGGTTAGGTTATTCAACTATGGCAAAGCACACGAGGGCTATCTGCCTAAGGGGAGGGATGCCTTCGTGGAGGACTTTCTAAGGGAAACTGGCTCGTATACACGTTACACATGGGGAAAACCACGAAAACGCCCATGCAGCCAGCCCGTTCGCGGGATTCGAACCTCGGACCGAACTACCAGTGTTCAGCGTCTTTACCGCTCGGCCGCTGGTGGGCCCTCTCTGGTAGGAAATTGTAGCTGACATTAGGATAGACAGGAAAGTGTAACAAACATAAAATAACTGTTATAAATTTAGGATAAACCTATTTAGGACAACCTAAAAGACATCATTTATACAAAGATCGGAAGTGATGAGTGGTCTACACTCTTAGTGGAGCGTTTATCTCAGCCACGTCAGGATATGCTTGAGAAATGTCTTTGGAGGCCCCGACTATTCCTTTGAAGACATTAAACAGTGAACATCTTCAGAGAGCTAATATTTTTCCCAATTATTCTCAAGACTGGGGAAAGGTTTTTTAAACTTGGAAATAGTCAGTCGTCTTGCAGTTCTAGGTCACCGAGGGCAACTGCAACATCTGATGACTATTTTTTGTCACTCCTAATAGGAAGAGAAACCCTTAAGCAATCATTTGACAAATAGCAGTGACTTCGAAAGCTTGAAGCAATGTCTGTATGCGAGAAGATCACACTATTTCGCAGCGCTTTTCTACATCTGCCACAGTAGAATGTTTAAACTGGCGTGGCTTTCGTCATCAATGGAGCCAAGATGCTGGTGCCTGAAAATTACTAGCAGATATGTCCGATCTAAAAGTCAGTGTAAATAGTGATTATGAGCGCACCTTTCATTTGATGAAAGCCTGGAAAACAGAATCTTTTATTGCCTAGTATTAATTATGCAAAATAAACTAATTAACATTTATTAGAATAAGACTCTTTGAAGTCTATATTATTCAGGAATTCCTAAAACGTAACATTTTTTCTAACGTTCTTAAATAAGTCTTTCATCATATCAATAAAGTAACATTAAACGAAGGATTTTAAATGTTTTCTATCTTCGAATTGGCGAAAAGTGTACATAAAATTTTTTAGTATGAACCAGAAATTCTTAAGCAGAGAGCCTTCTAGATTTGAAACTAGAAAATCAGATTTAAACTGAGGAGATAAATAAAAGTGCGCAGTAAAGAAAATTTTTCCGAGAAGCAACAGTTACCAGTCGCGATGTGTCTCTGTTGCCAAAAAAAAATAATAATCTGAAAGCTTTTAGATTTTACATTACGCCCAAAGGGGCTTTTTTTAACGATTTGTGTGTTACCTTTATTTATAAAATATCATGTTCTTCGCTTAAATATTAAATTAAATATAAAATTCAGTTCAACAGGAATATCGAAAAATAATTTTAAAAGGAGCATATCTTTAGAATTTCCGATACACAGTCTCGCGCGCTGGAGATAAAAATGTTTTTCCTGTACAACGCTGTCACTGCTCGCTTTGAAATCGTTGAGTTTGTTAATCAAAAATTCGTTAAAATTTTACAAAATATGAAATCGATAGAAAAGCAAATTCTAAATTTCAAATTTGGGCTTCCAGATGCCCATATTCGTAGAAGGATTACGTTCTTGAAAACTGGAAGATGGTTAAAGATGGCATATTAGTTATCTATGAATTACGATCTTTGGTATCTCCATTTGAATTCTTCTATTTTCCACTGCAAAATGGAAAAAAGTTTGGGACAAATTTTAAGACATATCTTGTATGGATGGAATCGATACATATGTATATTTATGCAGGGTTCATAAGGTCCTTAAGAGTCCTTAAAAGTCCTTAGGTTTTTTTGGAATAGATTTTTGGTCTTTAAAAGTCCTTAATTTCGACCAAATGCGGAGGGAGGTCCTTAATTTTAATCATCTGAAATTTCTGTCTGTTTTTATCACTGCCATTTTGAATGTGATTTAGCATTTTGGACAAATAATTTTAGTGATTCATTGACAAATATAGTTATCTTTTGAGTGGATGAATTGGTTCATGAATTATAATTTGTTCCTATTTCTAATGTAAATGGTGGAATACTTACGTTTATGAGCAGAAGGTGAAACATAAGCATTTCGAAATTCTTTCAATTTTCCTAATGAAGAGCTCTTAAACAACTTTTGGGATTGTGAATTCTTTATTAAACCGTTCCAAATTTGGTGAGTTATCAACATTTTGGTGATTTTAAGATCAGTTTCTATAGAAAACTTTTAATTCGGAAATTTGGGAATTTTCCGACGATATTTTTTTAAAGCTAAATAACATTGATCAATTTCATTAAAATAATGCTAATATATTGAAACTGTATTCAAGAAGTAACATGAAAGCATTTTTATTTTTAGGGCTCATATTATAAAGTGGCATTACTTTCCATTTTGGCGACTTATTATGCACGATTTTGAATCTGAAAAATAAGCAAGGTAATAAATGCTTAAATTGAACCTTAGCACAATTCTTAGCAAAAGCAAGCTAGTAAAGTCGATCTTATCCCTTAGAAACATATTTTTATTAACTTTACTACTCAGTCTTTTGAGCGGCTTCCTCATTTTACTGGAATGCTTTGCATAATTAATTAAACGACTATTTTTTTTCTAAGGTGTTTTTAAATAATAGGTTTATTTAAACCTTTATCTGACTGTCTGACTGTGTAGTTACTTTCAGGCATAGCGATAATTTGTTTCACGTCTATCAGGGGCTTGGGACCATTTAATTTTTATCAGATGAAGTAAAACCTCATAGGTACATAGTCGAGGGATTGACAAGTTAGCAGATGAAGCAAGCAAAAAATAGTGGAAATATTGGTTTGCTTATTGAAACACATTTCTCATTGTTAGAAAATTGTTTAAAGAGAAGGAAATTGATATAAATTAGACAGAATGCCTGGAAAAGTTTCAAATTAAAAAGATGTGCAATTATTTTGTTGGGTATTGTTGCTACAAAATTTTTAATGTGTAGTTAATATCGTTTAAGAATTAATGTCATAAGTTACATGTATTTTAAACTGTGACATGTTAATTGATTGTGATTTTAAGTGTGCTTTTTTAAGAAATTTTTTTAAAAAATAAATTTAATAGTGGCCATGTAAATCTATAATGACTAAGGGTATCTAACTAGCTAATTTTATTATTTATAACTAACTGGTCACCCTTAAAAGTTATCTGCATATCAAAGTAATTTATCGAATTTCATTAATCTACCCACGATCACAAGATACAGCACAAATATTTAAAAATTAATGTAAAACTGAAGTCTTTGCATTTTGTGAAACTTATAATACAAAACAACTTATCACCTCTTGTGCTTTAGTGGCTAATTGGAACCTTAAACTATATTAACTGAGTTATAACCCTAAGTTATGATACTTACTGCATCAGACAGATACAGCACAACTAACTTTCAAAACTTGCTAACTGTGCCTACATCAGGCTTTCAGGTTTGTTCTGATTAGCAGGTCTCTTTCTAAGCTAGCAGAAGTGGTGGCAACAGCCAGTCGTCTGTAACGAATCATTCTGATTTTACTTCTCCTTTTAACCTATGCCATTTGACATAAAATCTACCTGTTATTTACTAAACCTCTAAACTGAGCAAGTATGTGACAAAATGAGATATTAAAAAAAATCAACATAACTAACTGTGGTGACAAAATGTATTTTCACAAATGACAAAATGTATTTCTCATGTAAATGTATTTCTCATTTTCTCATTTGTGTATGGTGACAAAATGTATTTCTCATTTTGTCACAAGTATGTGACAAAATGAGATATTAAAAAAAATCAACATATCTAACTGTGGGTAAAACGTAAATAAAATGTCACTAATTCTTTTTTCAAACATGTCCAACTACTGTAAGGGTAAAATATTTAATGCTACCTGATAAATTTTATAAAGTTGATTTTATTCTCACAGTGTTAACATAAGCATAATAAACATAATTATAAAACAAATATAAACTACGTTTAATAATAATGCTTCTTGTGGATCTATTTTATAAGTCTTAGGATGGTATCACAAAAGTGAAGTTCAAGTACAGCTAGTATCTTTAATTGAATTTATTCAGTTCCCATTTGTTGATGGAACCTTAATTTTTTCATTTATGATCCTTAAAAGTCCTTAATTTCCATGTGAAGAAATGAGTACGAACCCTGTTATGCACAAAATATTATACATTTATGTACAAAGTATAATATATATTATGCACGATACTTTTTTAAGTATTGGCCAAAAGAAGAAAGAAACTTTGCGTTCGCGAAGCAAAGAGACATTTTAAATCGGTCCTCATGTGCACATGAGTTTGCTGTCACGTGCATATCGTTACATAAACAGTGGATCCTGGATCTGCAATAAGCATACATATTTGAAATCATAATTGCGAATGTCAAGGGAAGATAACACCGTGCATATATTACTCTTTGTTACTTCTTATTCATTCTTGCTGTTTTGTAACTTGCAGTTTTCACAGTGCTAATTTTTTATTCTTTCAAAAATTATTTTGGTTCTCAGCACGCCTCGGTTACATACTCGGTAGATATGGAAGGCACGGCCGAATATATTATAATCTTATTAAGAGACAAGGCTGCAAATAAACGTGTTACGTCTGAGGTATGCCAGAGCAGAAAATGAAAATAAGGACTAAGCTTCAGTTGACTGATATTTTTTATGTTTGAGCAAACCACCTGATTAAAAACATTTATTTTTATGTTAAGGAGAAAAGCTTTCTTGTAAATTTTCTTTTTTTTTTTTTTTTTTTTTTTTTTTTGTTTTTTTTTTTTTTTTTTTTTTTTTTTTTTTTTTGATCTTCGTAATTTTTAATTAGACGTGAAGGGCAAAACATAGACAATCAAATGAGTTTGCGTTTCGTAAAAAATAACTGATAACCCTTAAAAAAGGTATGTCTTCTATTTGCGATGGATTTTATGTCTATCTTCCAAAATTGTTCCTCTTAACAAGTGTAACGTTACTTAAAAAGTAAATTTTTGTCATAGTAGGCAACATAAATGGTAGTTAATTGAAATATTGAAAAACGAAAAAATATATGTGTGGTATATAGTTAATATTTCAGAGAACATATCCAGTTATTAAATAATACATACCACACACATAGAAGTATACTGTAGGCAATTCCTGAAAAAAAAGCTGGAGAAAGTTTAATGGAAAAGGAACTCGGGATATTAAGTTTTTTTTTGTTTGTTTTAACATCATAGGCACAATAAATACGCAGAATAGAAATCGAAATTAAATGCAAGAAATACGCCTCCTTTGAAGAATTGAGAATCCTCATATTCTTCTCTCCTTCTAGAGTTAAAGGGTAGGAAGGTAAGTGTTATGTTGTCAATTTGCTTAAACTGTTTCCTCTATTTTCCTTCGCCCCCCCTCAAAACGAAAGTCGTATCATTTTGCTAGTTTAATTATGATTCATTATTCATAATGGTGATAATGTACGCCATTCTTGAATATTGAGATACGTACTACTTTTATCTTCTGTCAGTGTAATGGTATTGCCTGACGAACTGCTAGGGAATGACCGTAGCTATTGATAATTCCGTCCTCCCGATGTTACTGGTCGACCCGGTTACACGACAGCCAAAGAAATACTGGAAGCATCCACCCGACACATTATCTTACGATGTTAGTGAAAGAATTTACGGCTAGCTTAAGCCAGCGCAGGAAGATGCAATACTGTGAGTGAAAGACATTCCCGAGTTGAGTACAGACTAGGCAGAAAGCTGGATGAGAGTAGCAACACTGTGCGCAGGCTATTACAGTACGAAGGACTGTACCCATTTCACTAAATAACCGTGCAAGGTATACATCCAGATGACTTTCAGCGACACATTGACTTTTGTGAATGGCTATTGCACATCGTGCATCAACGTTATACAAGAATACTGTCGTGAAAATAACACATTTAATTTACGGTGGCTAATAGGCAATCAACATGTATTTTTTTGCAGAATACCGTTTGATGCGTTTTTCCTTCAGCGTAAAATATACCATACTCTAATACAAGTTATAATTTCATTACATAAAATGTTCACGAATTTTCTGACACAATTAATTTATTAATGTCTTAGAACTCTTTAACAACCTTTAATTTACACGAACAATCCTACGTAGAACGTAACACTGATGTAGTAAACGGAATACGGTTTTAATGTTGAAACTGATTTACTTTCCTAAAAGCATTTGAAGATGTTTCCATTGCTGGTTTGAATTCTTTTAAGAGCAGTAAATTTTATAACTTCTCCATTTTGAGCATGGTTATTTCAACAAGCAATCCTTTTAATCCAACTATATATTAATTACTTTTTCCAACTATCCAGCGTGGTGTAGTTTTACTGCTGAAAACTTCCAGAACGCATGTTGTAGCATTTACGAATGAAAATGACAAAATGTCTAGGTAGATTCTTATATCCGAAGAAGATAGAGATTTTCAAAGCTGCAGCAGTTCAGAATACAAAATACGGAAGCGTCGATTGAAGACGGCAACTTCTGGCAGGGCTCCTTCTTCATTTGTGGGAAAGACATGTTTTCAACAAATCGCCTGGGCTGTAAGAATAACTCGTCGTGTGTCTCACAGATAATACGAAAAGATTTCTTCATGAATGATCTTCTGTCTGGATTGAAACGTCATGAAGAAGTTTTTGATATTTGTGGGCAGTTATCCGATGTATTGGAAGCTAGAGGTTATTTAAATTCTAAGCCTTAGCGCTGTTACTCTAATACTTATTGAAGTAATCGAAGTGCGTTAGTATTAGCTAAATCTTGCTATGCACCATTGATACTTTAGCATAGAGGCCAACCTCGCGTTTATAGCTCTGAGAGCAACGATTACTTAATTTTCTACTTAGCTTTATTTTAAATTATTTGATTAATCAGTTTAGACCCAAGTGCGGTCATTATTTTCTGTTATCCATTTTGAATGGGGAAGTGGCTGTAAATAGTGGTTTAATAAAAGGGTAATTTTAAACCCCTCTTACGTGCAGTTATTCTACCACTTAAGCACAGTTATTCTATCACAGAACATAGCTGCATTCAGCTCCCTGTTCAAGATCAGGACTTTAACACGGTTAAGACCATGTTCGCCAAAAGCATGCACAGAACACTCAGTCCTGACATATATACGTTCTTACAAATATCACAAAAAATATTTCAGGCCGTACATATACGGCCTTGCCGGTTAGAGGGATAAGGAAGAGGCTAACCAGTTATCTTTCTCTGAACCAATATTTATCGAACTACGGAAATTATATTATGATATTCTACTGTTTATGCTTATATAACCGAAAGCATTGGTCTTCATAAGGCCAGCGATATGGAGCTTCATGGGCTCATCACGTGTACAGCTTTCAAATGGGCGCCCCACAGGGGAAAATAGTAGAAAGATAGATAAAGGGTGACACCATTGTCTCCTGCAGTGTCAACACTCAACAATGTAAAAAATATCGGAGAGTGCGATTCCGAGGGAAGAACATGCAATGCAGCTGAACTGCATAACTAAACCCTAGAACTTTACAATCAAAACGTGTGAAATAAAAATGAGAAGCTATACAAAAATACACTATGCATGATATCTAGGGTTATGAAAAAAAAAGCAAGCAGTGATCCAGTAAGTAAAACAGTTAGAAATCAAACACATTTATTAAAAAAAGAACCAAATTTGGAGATTAGCGATTAGGTTACAAAACTGTGGTCTCTGAGTTGGCAAACTGCAAATGGTGAGATATTAAAAGCCCTTTGAGAGCGCCTTGCAGCTTAATGAAGCTGAGAAGTTTCCCTTATGGCTGCTGACTCCTTTATTGAAAAATAATTATTTTGCAATCCTTGAGGTATTCATATTAAAGCCCCTTTGAGATCTTGGTTTAGAAGTTTATTCCTGACGGTAAAAGGCTGCTCCAGTTATAGTTCCAAGTGTTTTTTTTTTGCTCTACTTGGAGCTTGTGGGGATTCGACTTGCCAAATATGAAGGATGCGTTTTTGTGAGCTTTTCGCCGACCACTTGTTTCTTAAATTATTAGAACAAAGGGCGTTAGCCTAGAAGGGCAATTCATTTCATTTTGGCATTCTGCGTTAAAAACTTTAAATGTCTGTTTCACTTTTCAAATTGTTGCCACTCAATATTATTGGAGAAATTAAATAATGAAGAATCTGCATAAATGCATGTATTTCTCGCATTGTGATAAAACAATGGTACCTAGAACCATCCAGTTTTGAATAAGGTAATCCTCCACCGAATATGGGCATCTGGAACCCTTAATTTAGAATTTGGAATTTGTTTTGTTATCAATTTCATATTTTGTAACACTTTAATTAATTTTTAGTTAATAAACTTGTGGGGTTTTACTAATTTAATTCCAAAGTTCTGTCTTAGAACCTCACGAACACTAGCAAGCGAATAATCGCTTAAGTGTGTGAAAAAACACGTTAAATCTTAAGAAGGGTTACATCCCCTTTATTTTTCAGAATATTTACAATCAACTCCTAACTCGGAGCATACAGCAAAGCCTCCACTTGGGCTTGAACTTAAATAATTGTTAAACTAAGCTTAACTAAAGCTATCTGAAAGGTTTAGCCGAAACTATGAGAATTCTAAGTAGTTGGCCCCTAAATATTAATTAAACCGGCGAAGCCAAGCAAAGGCCGAAAGTATGGCTGAGCGTAGTAGCTAAGAAAGAATGCAGACAAATGGCAAACGCGCCCTAGTCAGGAATTCAGACTCTCTCTGTAGAAGTCGGTGAAGCATCGACTTAAATAGTACTCTTTCTCATTTGCCTTAACTGCGTTTTTGAATTTACATTCTGGCAGGAAATTGTAAGCTGAAATGAGAATAAGATAGGAAAGAGACAACACTTAAAATAATTGTTAATAAACTTAGGATAAACCTTACAAACTCAACGATTTCAAAGCGAGCAATGACAACGTTGTACAGAAAAATCATTTTTATCTCCAGCGCGCGAGACTGCGCATTGGAAATTCTAAAGATATGCTTATTTCAAAATTATTTTGCGATATTGCTGTTGAATTGAATTTTATGGTTTAAGCGCGAAGACCATGATATTTAATAAATAAAGGTAACACAAAAAAAGTTGAAAAAGCCCCTTTGGGTGTAATGTAAACTGAAAGCTTTCAGATATTTTTTCCAGTAGCGGACACTTGCCTATTACGGCACTGGCCACTATAGTTCGACCGTCTCAAAAGCAACCCTGGCTGGCACTTTGCCAAAGTATATGGACTCTTCCAAAAGGGGCGTTATTGCTTGCTGCGACTTGAAAGGTCACATGAAAGTCGTCTCTTCTCCGGAAAGACAGAATGGAGGGAAAGAAAGTCTCCATCCTTCCACCCTATTTTGAGAATAATTCGGTCCGAATGCCTCACGCGAGTTTGCGCTCATGGTCGCGGATGAGGCGGTCGAACTATACTAAGGCCAGAAATGAAAGCCATTTTATTGGGGAGGCACCTAATAGGCGGCCACCGCTACCCCCTATGAAGGGACAAACAATTTTGCGTCCATGTTTTCTCCGGTATTCGAATCCGGGCCCTTCTGGTATCGTAGTCAGGCTCCTCTAACCACTCTAACGTCTGGGCGACTCTTAAATTATGGTGCTCTTTTAGAAAAATGATTGTGCTTTTAGTACGATTTTTCTCTTAGAACATTGTGGCTTTTCGGTATGGCTTCGAAAAATATGTTAGGTGTTGATACTGAAAATGAAAATTCGGACTTTTATTCGAACTTGGACACTGACAATGATTTTAGATGTTCGGAAAAATGGATCATATACTTAACCAGCTGTTAAGCAAGCCATGATATGATCAAGTTAACTATATTAATGCCTTGAATTTTTTCATCCTGAAGATCCTGATGCAGGACCACTCCGACTAATTTAAATCTGCCTGTGTCAAATTTCTTAAGGAAAATCCAAATGAAGATCGATCAGTGCATCGTGGACTAATGGATTTACAAGCTCGGGCTATTCAGAAAAGGATAAATATCATTCAAGGTAAGTGCAGGATTCTTCGAACATATAGCAATGATTCATTTGTATATGTTCTGAAAACTGATGTAATTCAAAATGATACTGATTTGACTAATGATAAGGTTTATGAAAATAATAGTGTTGCAATTAAAGATAAATGTGTTATTCTAAAGCAGGTAATAACGTGTGATATTCCCAGATGGTTAAAAAAGTATTTAAAAAGATAATGCTAAAAAGTCCAGCACATCTCAGCATAATTTACTCGTAGCTAAAATAAGTGGGGCAGAGAGGACATCAACTTCAGATGATTTTGACTACCTCAGTGAAACAGTACGCAAATAATGATAATGTTACTTGCCAGTGCGTCATCTGTCTGCGAAAATAATAGCGAAACTGAAAAATTAAGTCACTATAATTTTTAAACCGTTAGTCTTCCCTAACGGTTTTAAAATTCTATTAAACGTTAGTCTGTCCAACCCTCCCTAACACTTTTAAAATTCTACTAACTTAATTTTTAAATTTTGTTACTATTTTTGCCTACAGATGGCGCTACCTTCTAGTTCGCTTTACTGCCGCAGGATATAAATACTTAGTTCGTAAAATTATATTTTGGAGAACTTTTGTAGTCTGAAGTGCGTCATTAAAACCCGCCAACACCAGTATAGAAACCTTAGGAAAACCACCGACACAGTTTTTTGAACAACCTGCATATATAGCTTGTGTATGCTTGTATCATTATATATAACAAATGGGTATATAGATGATTATAACATCAATACATGCTTTTAAGCAGACACCAACAGGAAATATTTTTATAAGCAAAAGGGTAATAAATATTGTGCACGAAGAGAGTTTACTAAGGTGAAATTTACGTAAATTAATATTATAATTGAAAAGTATAGAAATTTCTAAATACATTTAACTTAAATTTGTACTATAATTGAAAAGTATAAAATTTCGAAAGAAAATAATTTATTTCGTTGAATTTCTTTCGTAGAAAATTGTTTCTTCAGGTTGTTCTGTAAATCATAATTATCCTAAATTTTGTCACATTACGTTTCAGAGAAATAACGGCCGTGAGAAGCTTTATCTCATCATGAAACAGAAATTTCTGCAGAGACAGTGTTTAAGAACATAATCATTTATACATCTAACTAATGAGAAATACTTTTTATTTATATATATGATCCAATAAGACATCACGTTATGGCTGTGTTCCCCCTACTGTGAAAATAATAACCTGGTCTACGTTTCTCGTGTTCGTGTCGAGACCTCCTACCGGCTTCTCTCCTTATGATAAGAATATTTTCTGTCTGTAGCAAAGAGCGCTGACACTTGGAATATGCTTTCTCCTTGGGTGGAGTTCCTCAGCAATAGGTCTATTTTTCTGAACAGTTAGGGTTGTTAACCTCCTAAGACACCAAAATAACATTCACACAGACACACACAAAATGAATAAATAAAGAAATAAAAAATAAAAATCTGAAAGCTTTCAGATTTTACATTACGCCCACGTTTTTTTAACGTTTTATGTGTTACCTTTATTCATTAAATGTCATGTTCTTCGCACTTAAACCATAAAATTCAATTCAATAGCTATACCGCAAAATAAGTTTAAAATGAGCATTTAGAACTTCCGATACACAGTCTCACGCGCTGAAGATAAAAATGTTTTCTTTTCCGTACAGTGTTGCCATTTCTCGTTTTGAAATCGTTGAGTTTGTTAATAAAAAATTCTTTAATGTCTGACAAAATATGAAATAGATAATAAAACAAATTCCAAATTAGGGCTTTTAGATGCCCATATTCGGTGGAGGATTACCTTATTTAAAATCTGAAGGCTCTAGGTACCGTTGTTTTATGATAACGCGAGAAACATACATACATATTTATGCAGATTTTTCATTATTTAATTTCTTTAAATATAATACAGGGCTGTAATATTGGGTGGCAACAGTTTGAAAAGTAATCAACGCAAAATGTCAAAACAAAATTAATAGCCCTTCTGAGCTAACGTCCTTTGGGCTGAAAAAAAAAAAAAAGCAGAAAAGAAAGGAAAGAAACAAATGAAAAAAAAAGGAGATACAGAGACGATTAAAAATTCATTTAGAAGGCAATTAATCAAAAAATATATGAAGCAACTTGTAAATTAAAGCTAGTTTAATTAGATTTAAAAGCTGGTTAAACTACGTTATAAAGCTAAAATTAAAGAATTTCTGCTATTTCTAGTTGAATATAATCACGCAGTAAAATTTCAATATTCCATGCTGAGATATGTTTCTTCTCGCTCTTTATTAAATTTCAGTCAATAACAGTTCTTGAAATGAAAACTAGATTCTTCAAAAATAAACAAATCCATTCTGACAATGTGAACAATTTTATTTAAACTTTCAAAAGTGCCAAAATACAAACTACTCGATCTTACACATTGTACTAGGTATAATTTTTATCCCAAATACGTTATTTAGTGTATCATTTCTGATACTGTCATTCCGGCAAAGCACAAATCTTTTTCTTTTATTCATTATTACCATTATAACATTTAGAAGAAATTACGTTGCATCCTCGATAGCTAATTTTGATAATCCTTCAACATTTCCATGATTTGCAATTTTACGATACGAAAAGCCATGTTATATGACTGAAATATCAAAACCATCATGTCAATTTCATAGAGCTAGAAATATGTGGAGAGAACATGCCGCCCAAATTCTGAGGGTAAAAACGAATTAGAATTTCACTCCGCTTTTCGGCCCATGTCAGCCTGTCATTACTATAGTGATACTCTCGACAATACGTTCTGTTTGATGGGAAATTCAATAATTATTCATTATCAAAAGGATTACTTTCAATATAGACTGAATTATAGATTTATAGCTACCTGGATTAAACTTTTATATGCACAACAGAATTTATTAAATGTTGACATTTTCTTAGAATGCTGAATTCTTATGTCGTTTTTTTTTATTATGTTGCCACAGAAAAGAAATTAAATTAAAAATACATAGGAGGCAAAACATCTGGCGTCATGACAGCGCCACCTATAGAGAAGGATAAAATAAAGAATAAAAACATTTTGAAACAACGCTTTCTGTACTTTTCAAATTTAAAGGGATAAAATAGTTTGCTGCTCTGTTATTGGATGTTTAGAAAGAACTGATGCATAAAAAATAAGGGTTTAAGCTTCCATACGTACGCGGCCTTTAAATATTAAGTAGTTTATATATGTGTTACTTTCCATTCGCATTGTTTCTGTTTTCTTTTGCCTTAGAATTCTCCACGCATGAACGCTTTTGAATTGAAAATACTAATATAGAATATAGTATACGTGATATTATTTTACATAGTAATATAGTATATACTAATACAGAATATAATATAGAATATAGTATACGTGATATTATTTTATATAGTACTAGTCGCTGCGCGGCCAGCCTTCGTCTGGCTTTTAAGTGTACCAGAAAAATGCCTAAAGAGAATACCAAACATTAAATTTGAAAATTGCACAGAATTTTACTCTGCAGAACAATTTTATCGAAAAAGAAACAAACAACGGAAAAAAATTCAGTTAAAAATGCATTACATATAAAAAGCATACAACGAAATAAGCAATATCCCTTAATACAAATATTAATTATCCTAATAAATAAATTAACCAACTTCCCTTTGCAAAATCTTAAGAACTCAAATGGTATAAACAGATTAAGAACTTAAACAGATTAAAAAAATATCATGCAAAACTTTTTTATAATTAAAATTATATATAATTAAAACATAATATTACAATGAAATAAGCAAAATACCGTTGCAAAAAGAAAGAACTTTTTAATTTCTTAAACTTTTCAGTCTCTTAAAAACAGTAACATAAGAAATACGATGAAAAATTGTTGCCAAACCGAAATTTTTAAAAGAATGAAACTATTCAAAATGATGCAATTT
>KK113910.1:268903-280310 GCA_000611955.2 Stegodyphus mimosarum
ATATATATATATATATATATATGCTCTGTTACTTGGCTTAGTGTGTTTAGTTTTTTTATTCTTATATGTTGGTAAATTGCGCATTTTTTTGCGTTAAAAATTATTGATCTTATCTTCCGGTTAAGATTTTTATGCTTTAACCGGAAGAAAAGAACAGTAAATCTGCATGCAATATTTGTAGAATTAATCAATAATTTAAAAGCTGTTTAAGTGCGGCTAAGCCTAATTATTTTTACCATAGCAGCCATATTTGTTGACATTTGAAACTTAGAAAAATAGTGGATTTGTTGCCAATCTAGAGAAACTAAGCTTCGCAACAACAAAGATAACGCATTTTTTATTATTACGAATTTAATCAAGTTGAATCCATTCTGAAATTTATTCGAGGAAATAAGTGTTTAAGATTTACTTCGTAATTTTTAATATAGATATTTTGATTTTTTATGTATTTTTGCCTTGTCGCGAAGTGAGAACTGAATTAATTGCATAAAAAATACTGAATTATCTGTGAAAAACTGTTTCTTTCTCTTCTTCTTCTTGTTTTTTTCTTTTTTGTTTTGTTTTGTTTGTTTGTTTAATTTCTTTTATATATCGTTTTAGATTTATTATAGTATTTGAATAAAACATGTGGCAACGATTAGATAATTCTTCAGATGATATAATTTTTGTGCATTCTGAGTTATAAAATGAATGAGATGTAACGCTGTTAAGTGAACAAGCGCCAGAGTGTCGCTATGGTAAACAAATATACTGAATTTTAAAGAGGGCATTTATTCTAATGTGGATTATGCACTATCGACGAAATAGATTTAATTCTATCCAATAAGTTTAAATAAAATGCAAGAAAAAATGTGTATAATTTAATATTCTGTACAAGGAAGTCATGTGGTGTACGCATCACGTTTTCACGTTTTTTAATGACATTCTTTACATTATTTTTTGCACCATTATATTTGTTAGATATTTTTTGGAAAGAAAAATAGTAACCATATATTTTTTCTATGAAAAAGATAAGAAGTTGGGCATTAGAAAAGACCATTTAAAATGGAGAAGCGCAAACGTTATCCAAGAAAGATTTAACTATAATTCATGGAAGTTTGCTTCCAGTCGCAGAAGCCTTTGACGTTTTTAATGGCCTATTAAAAAAGGAATTTTAATATTTTAGTCAGAAAAGATGGCTGGGATAATTACAGCTTCATGCCTAGCGGTAAAATACAATAACAGATTTTTAAAAAAAGAGAAGTGAATGGATGACAGTACGGAAATTAAGTTACCGAAAATAACGTAGAAAATTTTTAAGAAGACCATACTTTCAACGTTACGGATGGTTCTCTACTGATTTAATCTGACAAGATGCTGAAAATGACGGCGCCTATAATCCGAGTCATTACTCAGAGAACGCATTGCATCAGCCAAAAAAATTACGTATTTAATAATATTTTGATTTAATATAAAGAACAGCAGAGTTAATTATCCCACTTAAAAGTTTTTGGAAGATCCTTATAACACCAGTATATTAGTCAATCCTTAATTGCATTTTCTTTTTAATATTTTAGTGTTCTTATTTAGAAAAAAATGGATTATTCACTGAAAAGGATTTTAAGTGAATAGATAGAAAGATTTTAAGGTGTTTTGACGGCAGCTGCTTTCAAAATTTTATTAAGAATATTTATTGCCTCAAAGGGAGAGTAGTTCCGAATGGGATATTAATCTCGAAACGACATTTGGCATTGAAGCATTATAAACGGCATATCACTTTTCAAATTGTTGTCATCAAATATTACCGCCCTGTATTGTATTTAAAGAAATTAAATAACGAAGAATATGCATCAATATATGCATGCTTCTCGCACTGCGAAAAACCAACAGAACCTAGAGCCATCGAATTTTGAATAACGTAGTCCTCTATCGGAACATGGGCATCTGGTATCTGCGAATTTTGAACTTCGAATTTATTTTATTATCTGTTTCTTACTTTGTGAAACTTTAGAGAATTTTTCGTTAGCATATTCAACGATTTGAAAGCGATTAGTGGCAACACTGTACGAAATTTTTTTTCTTCCAATGCGTGAGATTCTCTATCAGAACTTCTAAAGATGTGCTGCTTTTAAATATTTTGCGATTTTGCTATTGAATTGAATTTTTCGTGAACAAGAACGCGATATTTAGTAACACACAAAACGCTAATAGTAAAAAGACAAAAAAAAAGTTTTGTAAAGACATCTTAGCAAGAAAACTGAACATTGATAGGATGAACTGAGAAAAAACTGAAAAAGACAGAAGAATGTATGCGAATACTTAACGCTGCATCGGGAATACTAAATGTATACTGCTCCTGCTTTTAAAATTTTTGTAATTTTGCTGTTGAATTGTATACGTCGTAAATGCTAAATAATAAAGCTAAAAAGACAAAACAAAATGATTTAGTAGGAGTGAGAGTAACAGCAGACTTGTATATTACGAGGTCAGCGAGAGCGTAAAAAATCTTAACAAACCCTTTTGGGCAACCGTTAAGAGCTGAAGACTTCTAGATTTTTCTTTAAATATTTATTATACTGATTCGTATTATTTCCTATGAAAAGTAAGTGTAAACCATTATGTAAACTAAACTACTTCCACCTTCATATTCAACTGTAGGCAATAAGTTTTTCGGATTCAATTCTTCGTTTGGCTTTTCCCTCACAATTCGTGCATCTGACCCAAATACATTAAATTTGGAATCGTCTGCAAATAAAACGTTACTTCAATACCATTCTTTACTCACCGGGGATTTTGCAAAACAGCGCGTGTATTTTCATTGTTTTCTTGCTGACTAAGAATTTTCACCTTGCTAATCGCCCATCGTACCCATTTGTTCTATTACTCTTCTAACAGTTTCAGGGAACTCGCTGCAAACAAGTTCATTGAAAACTGTTCTTCTAAATCCGCTGCAAGTTTTGTAGTACTAATTTTGGGGTTTTGTTTTATTTTTTCGTACATTCCTTTGAGTTAGCTCCTTAGACCCCTCGGAATGTGATCCACACTTCAGTGCACTGTCAACAATTCCAAGCCATTCCCGTCGTTTTAATACGTTAAAAGATAATTGGCCATTTTGCATTTTTGACTTTTGAATGCTTTGAATATTTTTATAACCTTTAAAATGGTGAATAGCTAAATTTCGAATGGAATTTGTCGTTAATTTGTAGAGTCTTGCCTTTTCACTGTAGATATAAAAATGTTAACGTATTTTGTTAATGTTAACATAGTATATATATTTACTAAATAAGTAATAATTTCCAGATGCAGACGATAATTCTTGTGACGTATTTTTATTTAAAAATTAAGGAAAAACATCACCTTTCTAAACATCTCCCTAAAACTTTCGAGTGTCCGAATTATTGTGGGAGTTACTGATTAACACTTTTTTGAATAAATGATTTTATTACAAGGAATATTTTGATTATATTTATTTCGTAACAAGCAAACCTTAAAACAGAGAACAAATAATATATTTAGAAACAGTTTTGTGTCCGTATTTCAATATTTACTGTAATTTCTTTGCAACTAAATTTCAAAAATACAAGTGTCGGAAAACAAATGGGAGCCACTGTAAGTAAAGTATAATTTGAGTTAAAAAATTTGTATTGGACATCGTATGTAAACATATCTAAGAACTGGCAATTTGACAGACCACGTTCATGGTAATGAAAGATTTTATGGCTCGTGAAATGACACTTGGGAGGCCACTTAGATAAAGCTTTAGAACAGCTACTAAACATAACGGTGATAAATTTGGCAAAGACAAGCAACATGTGTTTCTAATGTGAACGGGAAAGAGGCAGTGATGTTTGCATTAAAATAAAACATATTAGGTTACGGCCATTAGAACACGATAAAGCATAACTGGCAAAATATATTCAAACATAAGAAATCATGAATATGAACTAGTATTATTTCAGAGTAATAAATAACAAATGAAAAAAAAAAAAAGAAAGAAAATCTGAAATGTTTCAGATTTTAAATTACGTCCAAAGGGGCGTTTTTTTAACATTTTGTGTGTTACCTTTATTTATTAAATATCGTGTTCTTCGCACTTAAACCATAAAATTCAGTTACAGAACAATATCGCAAAATAATTTTAAACTGAGCATATCTTAAGAATTTCCGATACACAGTCTCACGAGCTTGAGATAAAAATGTTTTTTCTGTACGACGTCGCCATGGGTCGCTTTGAAATCCTTGAGTTCGCTAATCAAACATTCGTTAAAGTTTTTTTACAAAATATGAAAGCGATAATAAAACAACTTCCAAGTTTCAAATTTGAGCTTCCAGACACCCATATTCGCAACAGGATTACGCCATTCAAAATTCGATGGCTCTAGGTATCGTCGTTTTATCACAATGCAAGAAACATACATGCATTATTCACATTTTTCATCATTTAATTTCTTTAAATATAATACAGGGTTGCAATATTTGGTGGCGACAGTTTGAAAAGTGAAACGACATTTAATGTTTCCGACGCAAAATCGCAAAAGGAAAACGATAGTCCTTCAGGGACAAAGCCCCTTTGGAATAAACACCTAATGACTCTAGTAGCTTATTAAAAGTTTACAGTATGAATATTGCATAACATAATCTAATTTTAATGAATTGTTAATAAAAAATTTAATTTTCTCTTTATATTTCAGTTTAAGTAATAGTACGTCTTCGATTGATTTCTGCTAAGGCAATATGGCAGCAGAACATAATTTTGATCCAGATATTTTATTAATCCGAACAGTTCACAAGAGCAAACATGAAGTATACGAAGTTCGAAAACCTTAAGCGAAAATGTTTTTCGATGTGTACTGAATCTTCATCTAGAAGACATATTAATTAAAATGATTGGAACTACTGTATTGGTACAGGGATATTAATTATCATTACTATTAGCATGATAAAGCTTATCTGAAAGTACAATAAAATATTTAACATTGGCTAATATAATCTAAACTCGGACCCCATTAACAAATTACCTGTCCGCTACAAACAAGTGGCCATTCTTGCACCATTCCAGTCCAAAACTTAAAAGGTATTTTATGTTACTTAAACAATTATTATGATTTAAAATCTTTACTATAGCGTCTTCTTTTCGTAGTCCTCACCAAGACATAAATCAGTGAATTGGTAGAGTATTTAAGTAAAGAGTTTCGTATGTTTTAATTTTAGAGGTACGCAAAATCGCAAAACGAAAACAGTAGTCCTTCAGGGACAAAGCCCCTTTGGACTAAAAGTACAGGGTGTTTATAAAGTCCCGGGCCCATTTTGATGTTTAATAACTAATAAAATAATAAAGATAGATTAAAATTAATAACATAAATGGTTAGATAGACTCAAAAAGTTTCATGACCCTTGTCAATGAACTTCCACGTGTGCCCCCTTCGTCGCTCGGAGAATATTAAGTCGATATTCAATTTCACGCCAGGTACCGGCAAGCATGTCGGCATCCACAGAGGCTATTGGGGTTGTGATTCTGGCTTTTAGGTCATCCATGTTCGACACTCTCCTCCTGTAAACGTTGTCCTTTACAAATCCCCAAAGGAAAAGGTCCATTGGTGTTATATCAGGTGATCTTGGTGGCCAAGGAATTGGACTTCCTCGCCCTCCTTAATATCCGGTCGAATAAAACATCACATACAAAAGTACTAGAACAAACACATCAAAAGTAAACGCAACATTGCAATAGTTGCCAAAAACAAAAGAGAGAAAAATGCAATTAATAAGCAGACGATATTTAGAAAAGTACAGATATTTAGACTGGAAAATGAAATTATCTGAAATGAACCACACGCGCAGACGATATTTACAAAAGTAAAGATATTCATACCTGAAAAGGAAAATATATAAGTTATTCCATCCATAAATGCCATAAGTTTGCTTATATCTTCATTATTTTATGAGCTATTAAACATCAAAATGGATCCGGGACTTTATAAACACCCTGTATTTCTTCATTTTTGTAATTAAATTTCATGAGGTTTTCGATCTTGAATCTTTCTTTCACGGGAAAAAGGAGTTTTGCTGCAGAATCTGTTGTCATATTTTTGGGAAAGAATCTTTCTCCATGTCTTACAGCCTTTCACATCTACTAAGTTAGGAAAAAGTGAAAGAAAACAATATTTTACAATTTTAAAACCTAAAAATCCCTGAAATAATTCTTTGTCCCCCCTTATTGTGAGTGATTTAACTTTTTTTTACAAGTATTAATTATTGGCAAAATTCTTCGTCCAAGGATTCAGTTCGTAGAGGTTACTTTAAGTTTCTAACAGTTATTTTAAGTTTAAACATGCTTTATCGTTTCATATCTCTACTCTCCACCAGAATAAATTTTTAGTATCGCGTTTTATGCAAATGAGTTAGAAGGGGTATTTAAGGGAAGTTCAACTTACTTCAAGAGACAGTGCTTAGGAGTTCTTAGCGGTGCATGTTTGCCTTCTGGCTACTACGTTCTTGAATCTGCTACGCTCAGCCATAGTGTACGTGCTTGCTGATAATCGCGGGCTAGGTTAAATTAAGGGCCAACTACGTTAGGTATTTCTGTTGAGCCTTAGCTAAGCTGTTTAGTTTAGCATTAGATTAGTTTCTTATTTTCCTTTCCTGGTTTAAAAGCCCGAGTAGAAGCTTTCCTGTAAGCCCGAGAAGGGGCCATCTGTTATTATTTTTTTTTTAGTGAATAAAAAGATATTTTGACCCTTCTCGAGAAACTGTGGTAAATACTCGAACTCAACGATACTTAGTTCACTAGGTTTCTCCCTATTTATCATAGACAAAGAACTGAGGAACTTTACGAAGTACTTAGTGCGTGGCTTAAATCAACTTATTTAAATCGATTTCTTTATTTTTCCATTGTGTTTTGTTTTAGTAAGGAGATTTTATTATATTTTTCGTCGATGTAACTAAACATATTCGACCAAATTAAGCAGGAAAACTATAATTAAGATAAAACAACACTCCCAACAAATATTAATTAATTATTAATTAAGCAGTTAAAATATTCTCGTCTCAACACACCGAAAGGCACACTCTTGTTTTAGGAAATTACAGTAATTCTGTTGTCATTCCTTTCTTTCTATCAATTAGTTATAAAACTGCATGGATTTTACAGAAATTTAACTTTCGGGTCGTTTATTCTCCTAGCAATAAAATTCCGAGTTTCATTCTCAAGGACCCCATCCCGGATATGAATTTCTGGAGTATTTACAGAATTCCTTACCAGTGTGGTTTAATTTACATTGGCCAAACTAAGAGAGCCTTAAAATTTCGCGTTAAGGAATATGAGGCATATGTTAGGAAAAAGGAAACACAGAAGTCCTCTGTTGCCCTGCATTGTTGGTCCGAAAATCGCACTTTAAATTTTTCTGCAGCGAAAATTATTCAAAAAACATCTTCCATTGATAAATTAGATTTTCTAGAGGCGTTTCACATTCAATAAAATCTTTCTGTTTTAGTTAATGACCGCAGAGCGTAGATTTTATACAACTCTATCGATTTTGAGATTGGCTGACATAGGACCCTGGCCTTCAGGAGCAAAATTTCTTTTCTGAAGAAGAAGCAAAAATGTTTTTGCTATTGAAAGAAAAGGTGTTAGGTCAATCGTCTCTAAACCGATACAGTTTAATATAACAATTATCTGCTTCAATTTAAGATTGTTTTCTTTCCTAATTCCATGTTTCATATTGGAACTTATCTTTTTTGAATACCACTGTATCCACTTTACAGGCGACTATATATTCCATTAAATTTTAACCGTACACTGCATGCTAATACTTTCCTTAAACTTTAATTTTCTACACCTACCTTAACATCTTAGCTGATTAAAATGCACGGCTATTTATAACTATGTGTCATATTTTTAATGTGCATCTTTTTACACCAGCAAATTATAAGACTTTTCTTTTTAGGTAGCCCAGTTCGATATTTTTTCACATGAGTGAGGGAAATAAAAGGAAATGAGAAGTCGGCGGAGAAAGAAAAGGGCATTCAGTTGCCTTCCAGGATACCCCGGGAAACAATATTACTAGAGAAAATGGAATTTGTCTTTATTTTTGTTGTAAACAGGGTTATTCTGACTGCCCCACGCAGAAAGACGGGCAATAACAATTCATTTTGATTTAACGTCTGAATATTTCATCGGCTTGGTAAGAGGCCCTACAAAAGGAACAATCTTCAGAGGGAACAAGGCTGCAATTGGGAGCTGCGCTACTTTGCAGAAAAACTGTATAGCATTCATTTGCAAAGCTCTATGTAACTGTCAAAAAATAACCTCCCGAAAACTGCTCATAGCTCTTCTTTCTTCAGGTAGTCCTGAGCCTGAAAAGATTACAATTACTTTATATTTAAATCCCAAAATGATCAGTTTGTCAAGGGATCTCTATAAATTCAAACATTTAAAAAATCTTAAAAGTGAGAAAAACGTATTCGAAGATTATTTTGGTGTTTATTTACCAGCAAAAGAAAAATATGATATAGGGTATGGATGTGACATTGCATTTCTTGAAGATGTGGTTCTATTTCATGCCTCACATTTGCTTACAAAAGTAGTAAGCTATTCATTGGGAATTTGGACATAATACAAAATCCTTTTTACTTGCTTGTACGAAGTAAAAAGGAAGCATTGTAACCTTGAAAAATTTCGGGTTTCATATTTCAACGAAAATATCCATTTTGACCTCTATCGGATGCAATTTAACGATGTTTTTGCGTAATATCTAAACGTAAGGACAGAATAAAAGATTCTTTTTCCCCAATAAAATTATGCAACTGATTTTAAATGAATTCTGAAGAGAATTTTTCGTGGCGTCTGTGCGTACGTACGTATGTATGTACGTATCTAGTATGTATCTTGTATGTAGTTAAACCACATGCAATAATTGTGGAATTATCAACAATTTAAAAGTTTTTTTAAGTGCGGCTAAGCCTAACTTTTGGTTATGATAGCGAACATGTTTATTTACATTTGATATTTCGCAGAATAGTGGATTTCTTGCCAATGTAGAGAAACTAAGCTTCGCAACAACAAAGTAACGTTCTTCTTTTATTACTGCGAATTAAATGATGCTTAATCCATTCTGGAATTATCGTTTAAGTTATAAGCTTGTTTTAGAGTATAAACTGTAATTTTAACCGTAAAAATTGCTTTTTTATTGTTTTAACTGTACTTGGTGTTTTATGTTTTTCCATATTTTTCAAGTTTTAATGAGAATATTTTGAATTTTTATGTATTTTTGCCTTACCACGAAGTAAGAACTGAATTAGTCAGTAGCGCATGCGCGTTAGGTAAGCGGCGCTGAATCGTCTGCGAAAAGCCGTTTCTTTTTTTATTTGTTTGATTTCTTTTATACATCGTTTTAGATTTTTTATAGTATTTGAATAGAACTTGTGGTAATTCTGCTGGTGCTATAATGTTTACGCACTCTGAATTATTATAAAATGAATGAGATTAACGCTGTTAAGTGAACTTAGCGCCGATAGTGAACTTTAAAGAGTGCATTTATTCTATTGTGGTTTATGCGTTATCGAGGAAGAGATTTAATTCAAAATTTGTTAACTGTTAATTCAATATGTTTAAATGAAATGAAAGAAAATTGCGTATAATTTAATATTCCGTACAAGGAAGTCATGTGGTATACATATCAGATTTTTTTATTTAAGTTATATTAAAATTATTCAGAATTCAAGCCAGTGTGCATCATCATTGTTACCTGCATCTCTTTTCAGTTACCGGAAGATGCATAGTTCGTTTTCGTAGCCGATAATACAGGTTGGATTTGTCTGAAATACTACAGTCCTCTTTCAAGAAGTGACGGATTGGATGGGATCATTTGAAATATGGCAAAGCATACAATAATGGGAATGATTCCTTCTAAGGGAACTGGTTTGTACTCTCATTACGCATGAGCAAAACCAAGAAAATTTCCATACAGCCAGTCCATTCACTTACCTTCATCGATTTACAGGTAACCGTTTGCCACCCAACCGGAATAGTGGTTAGGAACGCTGACTGCTGTACCGAAGGGCCCGGGTTCGAATCCCAGAGATGGCATGGAGGTTTGTAAATGTATAGTTTCTGTTCGGCACGGGGACACTCTAAATACGCGGCGAGCCATGAAATCCAGCTAATAGCTGATTTCGTGCTGGCGGATCAATATTAATACAGGATGGGACAGAAAAATGTGTACACATTTTGATTCTAACCTACTAGGTTAAATTTCTAGGAAACAAAATGTCGTAGTACAGTTTGAAAAATAAGTGAACTTTCTGGTCAAAACGAATATTCCAAATGGTATTTCAAATAAATGATCAAAATGGTGGCACCTTTCTGAGGACGAGTCAGATTGATTTCGCACTTCGCAGGAGAGTGTCCAATGGGATATCTGCGCACACCACTTGAATCTCATCCCAAAGTGTCTCAAGATTACGTGGTTTATGAGAGTACACCTCATCATTTACTGTGCCCCACAAGATGTTTCAAGGTCTAGAAAAAAAGGAAAATTTCACAACTAAGACCGGAAACGGTGGTTACTTTATTATGGACGCAACTAAGAGGTGAGCCACCGTTGAATCCTATGAGAAGACGAACAAATTACATCCATGCCTTCTGCGGGATTCGAAGCCGGGTCCTTCGGCACGGCAGTCACTAACCACTTTCCCGTCTGGGCGGCATTTTTTGGTTTATAACAATGTTTTACTGGACTAGTCTGACCGGTCATTCAGGCACGGACTTCTTTCATGAAATCGCATGCTTTGAGAATAAACCACGAAAATCCGCTGTCATTTGCTTCTTATTCCCAAATGTTCAATTTTGTTACAAGTATTAGTAAGCATTCTTAAACGTAAATCCAAATTATTTGCTAATTATGAACAGGTGGGTTTCGTAGTTGAACTAAATTTATACTCCTCAGTAAACTTCGTCTATAAGGTTTATCCTTCGAACACCAAATCTGCAGCATAGAATTGCACTAAATTACAAAATACATTTGTCTTAGATAATGAAAGAAATTTTATTTTTTACAGGAGCGAGAAAATTGCATCATTGCAATCATATCTGCCAACATTTTTACAATCATATCTTTACCATTTTTAGAAAAATCTGATGCGGATACACTACATGACTTCTTTGTACGGAATATTAAATTATACGCATTTTTTGCTCCATCTCATTTAAAAATTATTTCCTCGAATTTCACTAGAGATATATCTCTCATTCAATTAATTCAGTTCTCACTTGGTGGCAAGGCAAAAATGCATAAAAGTACAAATATCTCCATTAAGAATTAAAAAACGTAGAAAAAAAAGCACCAAGCACAATTAAAATAATTAAAAAAACAAATATTACAATTAAAATTAGAGTTTATACGCAAAAACAAGAATTCGGCCAGCAGGCAAG
>KK113910.1:282257-343380 GCA_000611955.2 Stegodyphus mimosarum
TTTTTTTTTTTTTAGCCCAAAGGGGCGTCAGCCCAGAACGGACTGTTAGGCTCGAAACGGAATTTTGCGTCGGCTCACAATAAATGTCCATTTTGCTTCTCATATTGTTGTCACAAAATATAATCACCCTGTATTATATTTAAAGAAATTAAATGATGAAAAATCTGCAGAAATATATGTATGTTTCTCTCTCTGTGAAAAACAACGGTACCTAGAGCCACCAATTTTTGAATAACGTACTCCTCCATCCGAATATGGTCACATGGAAGCCCGAAGTCGGAATGTATTTTATTGTGTATTTCACATTTTGTAAAAGTATAACGAGTTTTCGATTAACAAACTCAACGATTTCAAAGCGAGCAGTGGCAACATTGTACGAAATAAAACATTTTTATCTCCAGCGCGTGAGACTTTCTATCGGAAATTCAAAAGATACACTGTTTTTAAATAATTCGCTGGGATTTAAAATGTTAAAAGAATTTTACCAGGGTTAACAAAAGAACTGTTAAAAAAACTCTTCCAACAATTTTTACAGCGAAAAAAGAAAATGGAAGTAAGAACAGCAGCTTGAGAAAATTTAGTTTTATAGACTGGCGTATCCAAGTCGATAAATTTTCTGACATTAGAGGCATCTTCCTGAAGTTTTCAAGCAGGGCCTGATTTCCTCAAAGAACAAACGGATTACGTACCCTGGGATTACATTTTCAAGGAGACCTCCAAAGCCTCCTATACTATTTAAAAAGTGCGAAGTTAATGTAGATTTTCAAGTCTAAGACTTTTACTACATTATACAAATTACGGAGATCCATAACAGATTTGCACCGGATGACCAGTTTTGTAAGCGGGACCCTGTATTCAAGTGCATGGGCATGTAAACTTGAACACAGGGTATAAAAACAAAATAAAACTATTATAAATAAATTAAAAATTCAAAATAAAACTAATTAAAAGTAAATTAAAAAGCCTACGCGTTAAAGCTGCAAGGTAATAAACCAATAATTCATATTAATTTATCATAAGAAAACTTTCCATATACTATCTTCAAGGAAAAGTATTGCATGCAAATTAATTTATAAGGTATTTCTCCCGCCTTCTTCGCATGCCTTCGTGGTGTAGTGGTCAGCACGCTCGACGCGTAATCGAGAGGTACGTGGTTCGATTCCCAGCGAAGGCTTTGCTCATTTTTCATCTTTCCTGCTTCGAAATAACCTAATGACTCTACAAGTGGCGCCCCAACTGAAAGGTGGTGGATGATGATTCTCCACCACCAGGATTTGGCGATTGGGTCCCCTAATCCCCAGTCGCCCTTTAAAAGAAGGAGTATATAAGGTATTTCTCCCGCCTTCGTGGTGTAGTGGTCAGCACGCTCGACGCGTAACCGAGAGGTCCGTGGTTCATTTCCGGCGAAGGCGTTGCTCATTTTTCATATTTCCTGCTTCGAAACAATCTAATGACTTTACAACAGTTTAAGGAGCTTTTTGAAACACGAGAATGCTCGTAACATTTACGTTGATCGTTTCCATGATCCGTATTTAGTTACAGTGGACACTGGATGCATCGGGCATCGAGGCTGCCAATACCTCTAATATTTAAACATACAAAATCCTCTTACTTAAATACTTCTCAACGAAGTGATTTGCGTCGTGGTGAAGACTACGAAACGAAGACGTTATAGTAAAGATTTTAAATCATAGTAATTGTTTAAGTAATATAAAATACCTTTTAAGTTTTGAACTGGAATGGGGCAAGAATGGTCACTTGTTTGTAACGGATGGCTAATTTGTTAATTGGGTCTCAGTTTAGATTATGTTAGTCAATGTTAATTATTTTATTGTACTTTTAGGTAAGCTTTACCATGATAATATTAATGATAATTAATATGCTTGTACCAATATAGTAGTTTCAATAATTTTAATAATTATGCCTTCTAGATGTAAATGGGGTACACAGGGAAAA
Organism: Stegodyphus mimosarum; assembly: GCA_000611955.2. Classification (NCBI taxonomy): domain Eukaryota; kingdom Metazoa; phylum Arthropoda; class Arachnida; order Araneae; family Eresidae; genus Stegodyphus; species Stegodyphus mimosarum. The sequence continues at coordinate 284,214 of KK113910.1, forward strand.
AATCGATCAAGGTTTTGATCACTCACAATAATGGGGGAGAAAGAAGTATTTCAGAGATTTTTAGGTTTTAAAATTGTAAAATATTGTTTTCTTTCACTTTTTCCTAACTTAGTAGATGTGAAAGGTTGTAAGACTTGGTGAAAGATTCTTTCCCAAAAATATGACAACAGATTCTGCAGCAAAACTCCTTTTCCCCGTGAAAGAAGGATTCAAGATCGAAAACCTTGTGAAATTTAATTACAAAAATGAAGAAATACAGGGCGTTTATAAAGTCCAGGACCCATTTTGATGTTTAATAACTCATAAAATAATGAAGATATAAGCAAACTTATGGCATTTATGGATGGAATAACTTATATATTTTCCTTTTCAGGTTTGAATATCTTTACTTTTGTAAATATCGTCTGCGCGTGTGGTTCATTTCAGATAATTTCATTTTCCAGTCTAAATATCTGTACTTTTCTAAATATCGTCTGCTTATTAATTGCATTTTTCTCTCTTTTGATGTTCAGCGTGTCAAAAAGACATTTTTACACAATACTAGAAGATCTGTGAGATCAACAGCAAGAAAACTGGATATGCCAAATTAATACACGACCGAGTCATTGGGCCTTTCTTTTTTACAGAAAAGACGGTCTCATCAGTAGTATACTTAGACATGTTGGAAAACTTCGTATTTCCACAACTAGAAGAGCTTCAGCCACATGTCTTTTTGAAACAAGATGGTGCACCACCTCACTGGGGTACCATCGTTCGTAGTTCTTTGAATGACCATTTTACAGGAAGATGGATTGGGCGAGGAGGTCCAATTCCTTGGCCACCCAGATCACCTGATATAACGCCGCTGGACTTTTTCCTTTGGGGATCTGTAAAGGATAACGTTTACAGGAGGAGAGTGTCGAACATGGATGACCTAAAAGCCAGAATGACAACCGCAATAGCCTCTGGGGATACCGACATGCTTGCCGGTACATTTGCGTACCTCTAAAATTAAAACATACGAAACTCTTTACTTAAATACTCTACCAATTCACTGATTTATGTCTTGGTGAGGACTACGAAAAGAAGACGCTATAGTAAAGATTTTAAATCATAATAATTGTTTAAGTAACATAAAATACCTTTTAAGTTTTGGACTGGAATGGTGCAAGAATGGCCACTTGTTTGTAGCGGACAGGTAATTTGTTAATGGGGTCCGAGTTTAGATTATATTAGCCAATGTTAAATATTTTATTGTACTTTTAGATAAGCTTTATCATGCTAATAGTAATGATAATTAATATCCCTGTACCAATACAGTAGTTCCAATCATTTTAATTAATATGTCTTCTAGATAAAGATTCAGTACACATCGAAAAACATTTTCGCTTAAGGTTTTTGAACTTCGTATACTTCATGTTTGCTCTTGTGAACTGTTCGGATTAATAAAATATCTGGATCAAAATTATGTTCTGCTGCCATATTGCCTTAGCAGAAATCAATCGAAGACGTACTATTACTTAAACTGAAATATAAAGAGAAAATTAAATTTTTTATTAACAATTCATTAAAATTGGATTATGTTATGCAATATCCATACTATAAACTTTCAATAAGCTCCTAGAGTCATTAGGTTTTTAGCCCAAAGGGGCTTTATCCCTGAAGGACTATTGTTTTCGTTTTGCAATTTTGCGTCAGAAACACTAAATGTTGTTTCGTTTTTCAAACTGTTGCCACCGAGTATTGCAGCCCTATATTATATTTAAAAAAATTAAATACTGAAGAATGTGCATAAATGTATGTATGTTTCTCGCATATAAAACGACGGTACCTAGAGCCATCCAATTTTGAATGACGTAAACCTGCTGCGAATATGGGCATTTGGAAGACCAAATTTGAAATTTGTTTTACTATAGATTTCATATTTTGTAAAACTTTAATGAATTTTCGATGAACAAACTCAAGGATTTCAAAGCGAGCCATGGCAACGTTGTACAGAAAAAGCATTTTTATCTCCAGCGCGTGAGACTGTGTATAGGAAATTCTAAAGACATGATCAGTTTAAAATTATTTTGCGATATTGTTCTTTAACTGAATTTTATGGTTTAAGCGCGAAGAACATGATATTTAATAAGTAAAGGTAACACACAAAATGTTAAAAGAACGCCCCTTTGAACGTAATTTAAAATCTGAAACATTTGAGATTTTTTTTTTAAGCAGAAGACGTGAAAAATGTGCAGTGCCCTCGCCTGGACTCGAATCTGCATCTCTAGAATACGCGCCGAGTGTGCTACCGTTAGACCCCGAAGATATGCTGGAAGAAAGGAGGAAATACCCTATAAACTTATTCTCAGGCAGCATATAATTCTTAGGACTAAATGTCCAGCTTTATAGCTGTCTTGAACGCAGAGACTGTTTCCACGTTTTTTAAACGATTTTGGTTTGCCATAAAGAAACCATCGTCTATTTGGAAATTGTTATTGTAATAAGATCAACTCAAGGTATTATCAGGATATTATTTTATACGGAATTTCCAAATACGGAATACCTTCTCTTTACCCGCAGCGCCATCAATCAGCAGAAGTGTATCAATACAAAGCAAGCGTTTTGGATTATCATATAGGACCCATTTTTCGTCTCCAGTAATCAAACGATCAAAAAACGGTTCTGTATGGTGCCGTTGAAGAAATACGTTGCATGCGATGGATCGGTTGGCTTTGCTCTCTTCTAACACATTATGGGAGACCCAAACACCTGCTCTGCTTATTTTTCCAATCTGCTTTAAATATTCTTGCATGGTTGGTTAAGGGTGTTTAACAATTCCTCGATTGTTTGGCATGGATTTGCTTCCACTTCTGCTCTTAGCATGTCGTTGTCTACTGTTGTTGATTTTCCTGATCGATAGACGTCAGAGAGATCAAAATTACCGGATTTGAACTCGAAAAACCATCTTTGGCATTTACGAACGTCTGATGCACGTGGATAAACATCGCATATGTTTTTGGTCGCAACTGTTGCAACAGTATCCTTGCGAAATTCAAAAAGCATACAATGCCGGATAGGCCGTACTGGTATTTGGCTGGCTCTTTTACCCCAAATTTAAAAAAAAAAGAAGTTTAATATTGAATTATTTAGAAGTGAGCAAGTCACAATAAAATGTGCGGTTTTACTTATTTAATTCAGTGTTTAATCCTTGAACCTCACAAACACTAACAAGCGTATAATCGCTTAAGTGTGTTAACAGATATATAAGACTTAAGAAGGGTTAACTACTCTTTATTTCTCAGAATAAATACAATCAGTTCCTAACTTGGAACGTTCAACAAAGCCCCCACTTGGATTTGAATTTAAATGACTAAGAAATTAAACTTAACTAAGCTGGACTAAAGCTAACTAAAGATATAGCCGAAGCTATCAAGATTCTAAGTAGTTGGCCCTAAATCTTAATTAAGTCGGTGAAGCTAAACAAGGGCCTAAAGTACGGCCGAGCGTAGCAATAGCTTAGAGAGACGTAGCCAAAAGGCAAACGCGCGCTAGTCAGAAACTCAGACTCTCTCTCGAGAAGTCGGTAAAACATCGACTTAAATACTAGTCTTTACGCTTTTGCATTTACTTCGTTTCTAAAATTATATTCTGGTAGGAAATTCTAAGCTGAAACTAGAAGGATAGGGAAGATGCATAAACTTAAAAAAAACTGTTTAAAAATTAGGATAAACCTTACAACCTTAAAATGACTTTGGTACGCCTTCGAGATGCACAATGAGTTGACAAATGACAATCAACTACCGACATTAATTTTCTGTCCACCTTACGAAAATCGTCTAAAAAATGTGCGGATAGCTTCTTTATATGAATTGTGAATTTTTTAGTAGAAAGGATTGCATTCTGTAAAACTCTATGAATTCTTACTTTTCACGATACCAGTTACGTGAAACTAGTCAGTTGCATTATTTTAGGCGGCTTTTGCTTTGCAACAGAAGATGAAAGACCCGGCATTGTCCATCGAGCTCTCTTTTTAATGTAAATTTAGCGAGCACTGAATAATCTCTTCAGTCTTCACTATTTAGAAGTTACTTTTTCAAACGACATGAAATTTGCATATTTCCATTATTTGTTTGGGTTCAGTTCCCCATTTAAAGAACTCTTATTTACGCTTTATGTTTAAAATGGGAAAGCTTATTTGCAAATTTAAGGTCTAATGCCACCGAAGGCGAGAAGGAGCAGCCCGAGACAGGCAGGGAGAAAAGAAATAAAATCGGGGCCGGAAGCAAACAAGGGAGCGATATGGGGATAAGAGGTGATTGATTTGATTCGGGGAGGGATGCAAGTCCCCCCTTCCTATCGGGATCTGGAGAAGAAAAAGATAAGATTAATGAGGCAATCAAAAGACTTTAATCATTAAAGTATTCTGCCCGTGTTGAACAGAAAGGCACGAGGGAGCACTTTTAAGCCCAGTTTGACTTACTGAATTAATAACAGCCACCACTTTAGGAGTATTTGATCTTTTATTAATTAAACAAATGCAGTAAGTTTTATCTGAAGACAATGTAAATCACAGAGGGAAAATAAAATTTTAGGTAGTTGTTATTTTTTTCACCTATGACATGAATTTTATTCTTAGTGCCAATTGGTTTTAATTTAAATTATGAAATCTCGTTTTCTTTGGTGTCATCAATCGTACGATACTTCTAAGGCCTTAAGTGAGTTATCACTGTGTCTTGTAAACTATCACAGAGACCGAAATAGGGTATATCAGACCTTTTTATTTAATTCAAATAAAAGTTTAACAGAAGGCACCCCTCCTGCTTACAAAATAGCCATCACTTATGGCTTAAACCAAAAAGTACTGTATGGATTTGACTAAGCAACTGGTAAGTTAGCCTAACTGCTACACAGATATACAGACAAGCAAGTTGGCTTCGGCCTAAGTCGACGGAACAAGCCTAATGGCAAGAATAACGCAAGGCCGCAGAATACTGCTCTCAAGAGAATCAAATTAGCAATGTGGCCTTCAGCAGGGCGAATATGCTTTAATTCTACCCTCTAAAGACTTTCTTTTAGTACTATCTCCTTTCTATCTCATTTGAATACATGCGAGCTAAAAATTTACATTCTGGAAGGAAAATGAGTTCGAGAAGGAGAGAAAAGCAAATTAACATAAAATAACTGGTTATTGAAACTAAGTGAATCCTTACAAAATATTACGCTTTGGAAGGAAATAATAGTATATTGCGCAGAGTTATAGGGGAAAACTAGAGCAATTGTAAAAGTTTAACTCGCCCAGTTTCAAAATTTTCTTTTTGAAATTTCTTAGCTGAAATCAACGTTAATCAGAGGTTGAATTTTTCCAGTTATTCATATTCAAGCTTCCTTGTTATTCTTGCATTGATTCTTATGTGCTTGAACCTTCCTGCAAACTTGTTTTTCAGGTTTCCTTGATTAGTTTGGATTTAACATTTTCATTTTCTTTTTTCTTTTCTTTTCCTTTTTTTTAGCCCAAAGGGCTATAAATTTCATTTTGGCATTTTGTGATGTTTACTTTTCGAATTGTTGCCATCAAATATTATCGCCCTGTATTATATTTAAAGAAATTAAATAATGAAGAATCAGCATAAATGTATGCATGCTTCTTTCATTGTGATAAAACAACGGTATCTAGAGCCCTCCAATTTTGAATAACGTACGTTTCCACCCGAATATGGGCATCTGAAAGCCCAAATTTGGAATTTGTTTTATTATCTATTTCATATTTTGTAAAGCATTTATGAGGTTTCGATTAAGAAACTCAACGATTTCAAAGCGAGCAATGACAAAAATGTACGAAAAAAATTTTTTTTCATCTCCAGCGCGCGAGACTGTGTATCGGAAATTCTAAAGGCATGCTCTTTTTAAATTATTTTGTGATATTGCTGTTGAATTGAATTTTAGGGTTTGAATGCGAAGAACATGATATTTAATAAATAAAGGTAACACACAAATCGTTAAAACAAGTAACATCAAAAATATTTTTTTAATCAATATCTACTTTGGTCAAGAAAGAAAATTTTTTAAAATACAGAAAAAACAAAAAAAAACAAAAATAAGAATACACAAAATTTTTTTGAAAAAAATGTACTAATATCAAGTGTCATCGACTTGATTTTAAAAGTTTTAAAAGTTTTAAAAAATGTATTTGAACTTGAGTGGATGAATAAAACGTATTTTATTAACGACTGAAAATTTGAACAAGATATAGGGAGAGTGTGAGCTAATAGTAGGAATTTTAGAAACGTCCCTTTGGGCGTAATAGAAAATATGAAAACTTTCAGTTTTTTTTTTTAACTTTTTCTTTCTTTCTTTTTTTTTAAAGACGAGTTTTAGTAATAAACTGCATTTATATCATAACGATTCTGATGCTTAATTATCCATTCGAATGAATTAATAATGATATATTTCGCTAAGTTTTAGTTTTAGCTATTTTTATTTTTGAATAACTAAACAATTAAAATAAACAGAACTCGCTCACATTCATATCCAAGGGAATAAAATAAATAAAAGAAATTTTTGTTTTCTTTGCGGCTCGTTAGTCTTAAACACTTACTTCCTCGAGTAAATTCCGGAATGGATTAAGAATGTTTTAATTCGCAATAATAAAAGAAGGTGTTATCTTTGTTGTTAAGAAGCTTAGTTTCTCTAGATTGGCATCCAAAACACGAAGTCGTTAGGCACCCAAAACATGGAGTCATATTTTCGGTTTTAAAAATAAATTATTTATTCGCAGTTTCTTCGTTTGTTGTTCAGTGTAGGCATACATACACATACACTCCCACGATACTTCAATATTTATCAAGAAAAAAATTCTCTCTGGGTATGCGCGTATAAGTTATAAATAAATAAAGGAAAAAATATAGGCCTGCTATTGTGAATAGTTTTTGAAATGTAGCAGCTGCATCCGTGGAAGATGGTGTTTGCTATAGGGTTGCCGACCCGTGCTTTAAATCCTCGCCAATCTCAGTACCGATTGCGAAAGAAATGGAATTTTGAGAATATCAAATTACAGCAGATAAAAATGTTTATTATCTGAGTAAAGAAACAGCATAACATACTGAAAGAGGAAATATGTAATTCTAAGGGAAAAGCAAGGCAGCAAAAGCAGACTAACCTGAGCAGCTAACTTTTTAAATTTCGGAACATTGAATGATTCAGCAAATATTTCAACGTTACTCGTTGAAATAAATTTAATCATGAAATGGTTCATATTAATAATACATCTTGAAAATTAATATATCATTTTTACAACAATATCATATTGTTACCAATTTTGTATTTAGATAATTTACCAATTTTGTATTTAGATAGATAGAATTTTGTATATAGATATAGTACGCTAATTTTTGTAGAATTGTAGGGTTCCAACCTTTTATCTAACAGTTAAATATGAGGAACCTCGTGAACAAATAAGCGAATAATCCCTTTTGCATTTCATTTAAACTTATTGGATTGAATTAAATCCACTTCATCGACAGCGCATAAACCACAATAGAATAAATCCGTTCTTTAAACTTCACTATATATGTTTACCACAGCGATACTCTGGCGCTAGCTGGACTTAACAGTGCTACATCTCATTCATTTTATAACTCATCAGAATGCACAAAAGTTATGTTTATCATCTGAAGATTAACATAATCGTTGCCACATGTTCTATTCAAATACTATAATAAATCTAAAACGATGTGTAAATGAAGTTAAACAAACCAAAAAAAATTGTTTTCGACAGACAATTTAGCATTTCTCATTCAATTAATTCAGTCCTCATTTCCCGACAAGGCAAAAATACATAAAAACTCAAAATATCTATATTAAAAATTACGAAGTAAATCTTAAACACTTATTTCCTCGAATAAATTGTTCCAGAATGGATTAAGAATGTTTTCATTCGCAATAATAAAAGAAGGCGTTATCTTTGTTGTTGCGAAACTTAGTTTCTCTAAATTGGCCACAAATCCAAGATTCTCCTAAGTTTCAAATATAAACAAATATGGCTGCCATATGAAAAATGATTATCCTTAGCCTCACTTAAACAACTTTTAAATTGTTGATAATTCTACAACCCTTGCATGCAGATTTACTAAAGGCATAAAAACCTTAACCGGATGATAAGAACAGAATAATTCAATCATTTTTAAAGCAAAAAATACGCAATTTACTAAGACATAAAAATTAAAAAAAAAAAAAAAAAAAACTGAGCAAGCTCACTGAGCTGAGTAACAGAAGGGATTTATATATACATAAATTTATGCACTTTTGGTGCGGCCATTTGCAACCAAAATAGGAGGTGCAATCTATATGTTATAGCAGTCCTATACACAAAATTTGATATTTCTGAGGCTATTCGTTTTTGAGTTACGCAAGATACATATATACATACATAGGTACGTACGTGAGTACGTTCGTACACCCAGACGCCACGAAAAATTCTCTTCGGAATCCATTTTAAATGAGTTTTATAATTTTTTGGGGGGAGAAGAGTCCTTTATTCTGTTCTTACGTACGAATGTCACTCAAAAACCTCGTTAAATTACAATCCATAGCGGTAAATCTCAATTAAGCAGGCGAAGCTATCAAGGGCCTGAAGTACGGCCGAGCGTAGTAATAGCTCAGAGAGAGACGTAGCCAAAAGGCAAACTCGCGTTAGTCAGAAACTCATGAACTAATGAACTGACTAATGAAGTCAGTGAAGCATCGACTTAAGTGTAACAAACTTAAAGTAACTGTAATAAAGTTAGGATAAACCTTACAAATTTTTACCTCCATTTTTCAGTTCCCATAATTTTGGCGTGATATTTGAAAAACAGTTATAGTTTTCTCATATAACTAAACCAGTTAACGAAGCTATTAATTAATACATTCCAATAAAATAAGATGGTGATAATGAACATTTCTCTAAAATGCGCAAGAATTGAAAAACTGATTTAATTAATTACTGCAAAGCAAGCTAGGCCTAACTGCTTACAGAAAGGAATTTTCTTTTTTCTTTTTTCTTTTTTTTTTTTTTTTTTTTTTGGGGGATGGGGGAAGACTTTATGAAATAAATTGCTTGTTTGCAATTCACATATGCGAAAAAAATCAAAATTCCCTATGAAGGTAGTTTACAGCTCCACCGTATTCAGAACTGAAAACAACTATCAGTATTTTAAGGATTATTTACTGAGCCATAAACGCTTAAGTACTTAAGAAAATATCTGATGTGGGCATCACATGACTTCCTTGTACAACGTATTAAATTATACACATTTTTTGCTCCACTTCGTTTATCCTTACTTTCCACGAATTTCATTAGAGGTATATTTCTTATTCAGTCATCCGTTATTTCTGTTCGTAGGTACAGATGTCACGCAAACAAACTCATTCACATGGATTCGAGGGGAATCAAAATGAAAATTTTCGTTGAAACGTGATACTTGAAATTTCTCGTCATCATAATACTTCCTTCATTTCGTACAAGGACGTAAAAACCATGCGCATACATGCACTGATCTGACAAATTAAAAAGAATCTGATGTATACACCACATGACTTCCTTGTACAGAATATTAAATTTTACGCATTTTGCATCTCATTTAAACTTATTCGGTTGAAATAAATCTACTTCGTCGATAGTGCATAATCTACAATAGAATAAATGCACTCTTTAAAATTTACTATATTTGTTTACCATAGTGACACTCTGGCGCTAGGTTCACTTAACAGTGTTACGTCTCATTCATTTTATAACTCAGAATGCAGAAAAATTACGTATATCATCTGAAGAATTATCTACTCGTTGCCACATGTTCTATTCAAATAGTATGATAAATCTAAAACGATGTGTAAAAGAAATTAAACAAGCCCCCCCCAAAAAAACAGTTTTTCATAGACGATTTAGCATTTCTCATTCAATTAATTCAGATCTCACTTCGCGAGAAGGCAAAAATGCATAAAAACTCGAAATATCTATATTAAAAATTATGAAGTAAATCTTAGACTTATTTCTTTGAATAAATTCCAGAATGGATTAAGCATGATTCAATTCGCAACAATAAAAGAAGGCGTTCTCTTTGTTGCTGCGAAGCTTAGTTTCTCTAGATTGGCAACGAATCCACTATTCGCCTATGTTTCAAATATAAACAAATATGGCTACAATACGAAAAATGCTTAGGCTTAGCCGTAACCTTTCTAGTTGTTGATAATTCTATAATTATTGCATGCAGTTTAACTAAAGACATAAGAACAACATAATTCAATCAATTTTAAAGCAAAAAATGCACAATTTAGCAACATATAAGTACTATATACTAATATATATATATATACGTATTGCAAGCAAAATAGGAGTTGCAGAATTATATGTTATAACAGTCCTAAATACAAAATTTCAACGTTTTGAGACTATTCGTTTTTGAGTTATGCGAGATACATACATACATACGTACGCATAGACGCCACGAAAAAAATCTGTTCAGAATCCATTTTAAATCAGTTTTATAATTTTTCCGGAGGAAAAAAGAGTCCTTTATTCTGTCCTTACGTTGAGACATCACTCAAAACATCGTTAAATTGCATTCGATAACAGTAAAAATTTATATTTTCTTTGAATATGATACCCGACGTTTTTTTCCGATTACAATACTTCCTTTTTACTTCGTACAAGGAAGCAATAAATGTAGTCTATTACAACATCAAATGGAAAAATCAATCGTTTGGCACCACACAAATAACGATGTAGTGTATATTACCAACTGTGCTGATAGGAATTAGAAAAAAATCAGAATCAATCATAGGTTATCTAATCTTTTGATGTGAAGACATAGTTGAAAATTCTGTTTATAATTCGAAATCCAAAAATTGCTGCACGTTCAATAAAACAATATAATAAATGTAAAAGCATTAGGAAATGGCAACACAAAATTAGACATTACGAATTTGCACATAGACTAGTTGCCACATTTTTCACACCAAATGTCATAAAAACGGAAATATATAAGGACATTATAAATTTTCATGCAAATACAAATGCATAATCAAATCATTTTTTGATAGTAGTTTATTACTTCCTTGTACAAAGTAAAAAGGAAGCATTGTAATCACGAAAAATTTCGGGTATCGTATTTCAACGAAAATATCCATTTTGATAGCTTTCGAATGCAATTTAACGATATTTTTGCGTGACTCACAATAAAGGACTCCTTTTACTCCAAAAATTATAAAACTGATTTAAAATGGATTCTGAAGAGATTTTTTTTTTCGTGGCGTCTGTGCGTACGTACGTATGTATGCATCTCGCATAACGCAAAAACGAGTAGTTTTAGAACATTGAAATTTTGTATATAGGACTGCTATAACATGTAGATGTGCACCTCCCTTTTTGGTTACAATCGGCCTCACCAAAAGTATATATATATATATATATACGTTGCCGGGTTGTTCGGACAACAAAAACGGGTAGGGAAAAGAGACCAATTCAATGACAGCCTCAAAATTGTATAGATTTTTTGAAGTAATGTATATAATTTTTTTTTAGAATTGATAGCCATTATGCTAATTGACGATAGAGGTCTCAGTGAGTTGATTGTAATGAAACCCGGCCCTTGTTGTTCAGTTAATTGACTTCCTTTAAAGCTTCAGAATAGTTTTCCCGTGACAAGTTCTGTTTGGAGCTTTAAATAAAAATTCACTCTTTTTCTATTTTCAACTTTTTTACTTTTTCTGTTCCAAATGTATATTATAAAATTTCCAAATTCATATAAATGGAAATAGGTAGTGGATCATGGTTCTTGAAATCCTTAAGTAATTCTCTCATATATTTCATTTCCCATATATATATATATATATATCCACTCTGTTACTCGGCTTAGTGAGCTGAGATTTTTTATTCTTATATGTTGATAAATTGTGCATTTTTTTTTGCTCTAAAAATCATTGAATTATGTTGTACTTATCTTCTAGTTAAGCTTTTTATGCCTTTAGTAAATTTGCGTGCAAGATTTATGGAATTATCAACAATTTAAAAGTTGTTTCAGTGCGGCTAAACCTAATTATTTTACCACAAATCAACCACATTTGTTTATATTTGAAACTTAGCAGAGTAATGGATTCGCTGCCAATCTAGAAAAATTAAGTTTCCCAGCAGCAAAGATAACGCCTTGTTTTATTATTACGAATTAAATCATGATGAATCCATTCTGCAATTTATTCGAAGAAAGTGTTCGATTCGTGTTTAAGATTTAGTTCGTAATTTTTAATATAGATATCTTGAGTTTTTATATATTTTTACCTTGTCGCGAAGTGATAACAGAATTAATTGAATGAGAAATACTGAATCGTCTGTGAAAAACTGTTCCTTTCCCCCCTTTTTTTAAAAAAAATTTCTTTTATGTATCGTTTTAGATTTATTATAGTATATATAACATGTTGCAACGATTAGATAATTCTTTCGATGATATATATAATTTTTGTGCATTCTGAGTTCTAAAATGAATGAGATGTAACGCTGTTAAGTGAACGTAGCGCAAGAGTGTCGCTACGGTAAACAATTGTACTGAATTTTAAAGAGTGCATTTATTCTTTTTTTGGTTTGTGCGTTATCGACGAAGTAGATTTAATTCAATTCAATCAGTTTAAATGAAATGCAAGAAAAAATGCGTATAATTTAATATTCCGTACAAGGAAGTCATGTGGTGTACACATCAGAATTTTGCTTCCTAAGTAACTTTTTTCTTTTCTTTTTAAACTGGCTACCGAATGAACTGGGAGTGTTCTTTACTATTCACTGTCTCAAATGTTCTTGTTAATAGGATAATGAAATGAACAATTGTATTCACAATCAGTTGTTTCAGAAGCTGTGTTAACTCCTGAATGAACGGTTGGTCATTTTCTTAACAGCTTGTCTGTAAACGGATCCCTTGTTTACAATTTTTTATTCATGTTCGCGAGATACATATAAGTGTTATCCACTGAAAATTTCAGCCAGTTAACTCCTCCTCATGTACTGGTTACTTTTCAACACCTAGCAAAAATTTTTTTTATTTTGGTTGTTTGAAAAAAGTGTCATATTTTTTGCCGATAATCTCGCTTTAGTTCGGAATGGGATCTCTCGTCATTTTGCCGTGAATTTTCTTTACTTCTGAAGACACTTTTTCTCCACATTTTTTTTTCTCTATGTTTTATTTTCGGTTTCAAAATATCAGAATTTTTTATAGTTTCGGATAGCAGTCAAAGGGTCGAACTTTGCCCCTCAGACCGTATATTGGACTGACCTGGAATAAAAGTTAAAAAGCTTGATGAATTGTTAAAACCAACTTCAATATTATAAGTTTATAAGGCATTTCTCCCCCCCTCTTAGAATGCCTTCGTGGTGTACTGGTCAGCAGAACCGGTGCGTATTCGAGAGGTCTGTGGTTCGAGTCTCGGCGAGGGCAGTGCTCATTTATCATCTTTCCTGCTTTCAAAAAATAACCTAATGTCTCTACAGTGGCGCCGGAACTAAAAAAGGTGGTGGATAATCATTCTCCACCACCAGGACTAGGCGATTGGGTCTTCTAATTCCCAGACGCCCTTTAAAAAGGCGGGGGGAGAGCATATAAGGTATTTCTCCCGCCTTCTTCGCATGCTTTCGAGGTGTAGTGGTCAGCACACTCGGTGTGTATTCTAGAGCCCCATGGTTCGAGTCCCGGCAAGGACATTGTCATTTTTCATCTTTTCTGCTTCTAAAATGCCAAATGTCTCTACAAGGTATTTTCTTCCTCTTTCCGCATGCCCTCGCTTTGCAACTGAAAGGATACTCGATGCGTATTCGAGAAGTCCAGCGTTCGAGTCCCGGCGAGGATACTTCGGTTTTAAGTGCACATTTTTCACCTCTCCGTCATAAAGAAAAAACCTAACGACTCCGCTAGTTTAATTTTATTTTATCTGAAATTTCGTATTGAACCCACCTTTTCTGTCTACTGATATTGAGTTCTTTCAAGCAAATGTTGTTGAAGTATGTAACGCATATTTACTTACTTATCCTTTAATATAACATTAATGCGTCTCCAAACGTTGGTCTTTATTTTTCATTTGAGGCGAAACTACCAAATAGTCAGTAATTTAGTTTTATAAGCAGGATATATCTAGCTAATTTCGCAATTCGATATTTGCGAATATTCGCTTAATTGCAGTCGAACGAGTACTGGCTGATTGCTTTAATTATCGAAACGCTAGCAATTTCTTTCATTTTATACCTGTATTTAAGTTCCTATTAATTTTGCCTTTATTTTTCTGTACGTATTATAATTATGCTAGAAAGCTCCCCTAAAAAATCTTTCAATAAAGACATAGTCATGAATTCACCAGAAGCAAAGCAATTGTTTTCATTGCCTTTTTTCACTCAACAAAATTACTACGTTTCACCAGGGACGCTCGTGTGTGTTTCAGAATTGTAGGTATTTATATTTATTTTAAATAACAGTCCTTTCCTATAAACCTTCATTCCCCTAATTGTCAATGCTAGAATATTTAAATTTGGTAGTGCACGTGAAGTAATGCAAATTCTACCAGTGGGGAGAAAAGGTTTAAGTATTAAGTTCTAGAAGAGAAAGTTAGGGAGTATGGGAAAACTCTGCGCTTGTTGTAGCATGAGCTTCGGCTTAGCATGTATTGCTGGTTAAACGTTGCGTAACAGCTGTTACTTTGCTGCCATTAAATCTTCAATGCTCTGTTAGGAAACAGGATAGTCTGAGCCCTGTAGCGTAATTCTACTACTTGTTAATATCTTCAGATTTTGAGTTTAGTTCTTACTGTTTCAGTTACCGCCCAAGCAGAGGCGTAGTGCGTTAGCGTCGAGTTAACGCATTGTAAATAATTAAGGATTGTAATAAAGGGTAATTTTAACCCTTCTTCTGCGCAATCACTACTCTTCCAGCTTTCACACAGAAGTGAGTCAAGTAGACCTTACAAGCTTAATCTTAGTTCAAGAGCAAAAATAAAACATCAGGCAAATTTCAAAGATGTGAACCTTTTGTACCAGTTCATCAAAAGCGATTCAATTTTTTTTTTTTTTTTTAAGTTTCGTGAGTAAGTTTGAAGTCCGTTCCAAATTTACTCTGGAAAATACTGTAGATGTTTTAAGAGGTTAAGATTAAAAAACAAATTTGAAAGCTTTCAGATTTTACATTACGCCCAAAGGGGTGTTTTTTTAGCGTTTCTCATGCGTTACTTTTATTTATTAAATATCATGTTTTTCGCACTTAAGATAACAAACCATAACATTCAATTCAACAACAATATCGCAAAATAATCTTAAAATGAGCATATCTTTAGAATTTCTGATACATAGTTCCGCGAGCTTTAAATAAATAGGTTTTTTTTTCCGTACAGTGTTGCCATTGCTCGTTTTAAAATCGTCGAGTTTGTTAATCAAAAATTCTTGAGTGTCTGAGAAAATATGAAATAGATAATATAACAAATTCCAAATTTGGGCTTCCAGATGCCCATATTCGGTAGAGGGTTACGTTATTCAAAATTGGATGGTCCTAGGTACGTTGTTTTATCACAATGCGAGAAATATACAAACATTTATGCAGCTTTTTCCTTATTTAATTTCTTTAAATATAAGCAGGGCTGTAATATTTGGTGACAAAAGTTTGGAAAGCGAATCAGCGCAAAATGCCAAAACGAAATTAATAGCCCTTTGAGCAAAAAACTTTCATAAGAGAACTGAAAGTAGACAACATTTATAGTTTTAAAACTGCCGCGTGGAGAGCGATCCTTCGCCAAGTGCGGATTCCTCTCTTTCCTTCATTGATACGGTGCGTACCACGGACCAGGAGAGAGAAGAACGGAGCGAACGCGAGGATGAAAGCAATTTTCTAGGATTGAGATTATGTGACACATCGCGTCCTATTGACGCGTGGGCGGTGCAAGGGGGCAGCGAGATTTGGATGACATTGCCCTTTCCTCCCCCTTCCACCCAAGGGAAATGGCTGTTCTAGAATTCCATTCACTTCCGAAGTGCAATGGAACACCCCTCTCTCCCCTCCTCCACCCTGTAATGGAGTTCGCATCCTCAAGACGTTTGGGGATATTAAGGAAAAAAAAAAAGGGAGGTCTATTGTAAAGAATCCGGAGACTCAAATGCTTGTTCGCTTATGTGCTGCTGTGTGTGTCAAAAGAAAACGGACTTCGCCCTAGGCCAGCCCGATGGAGTTTTCCGACCGGAAAGACAAACATTATTAAAATACATTTTGTTGTCCCTGGAGGAGAGAAGTGTTAAACTTTAATCTGATATACCTTAAGTATGTTGGTCACTACTGAAGTAACCAGTTTCCTATAGATTTATATGCAGAAAAGGATTTGATTCAAATCAAAAATCTACCGTCACAGAAAAATTTAGTTGTTGGAACTTATTTTATAATCCTGACATACATAACATAAAGCTATTGAATGCAGCAGTTATATATTAAAGAAGTAATATACAATTTTTTTTAAGTCAATTCCTACTTACGAGAATTTTCGCTACATAATGGAACATTACATTCGCTTCATCCAACTCTAAAATACTACAATTCTTTAATTCCACACACTTTAAAAATCTTTAGATCTCTGTCTTACTGTTGCCACTTATATTTGTTAAATATTACAATCCCATTTATCACAGTCACGTATTATTATATGTTGTTATAAAATTAAGTTTAAAGTTTATTATTAAGTTGTTATAAAATTAATTTTTACAGCACGTGAGAATTCCTAATAAGTGTCGAAAATAAAATAATCTGAGCCCCCAAAAAAGGCAATGTAGTATTCTAAATTAATTATTTTATAATTTTTCGTGGGATTTTGGAAGTTTAATAACATTGAAATATTAAAATCTTTGGCGTTATTACGTTTCTTTACTTGTTTTTGCGTTGCTTCCAGAGAACGACTGCATACAATGGTTTAAGAAAATCTGTTGCAGTTCTATATTAAAAAATTTATCAAGTTAATAAAAATAAAGAAAGATCAGACTATTCCATTCCTTTACTAGAATTCAAATAATTTTACTTCTGAAACAAACAGTAAATTGTATAATATTATTTGCATACAGCCTTCTTTAGAATTTGAACATTTTGTAGGAAGATAATAAACATTTTTAACAGCGTTTTTACTTCTTTGTACGAAGTAAAGGAAGTATTGTAATCACGAAAAATTCCGGGTATCATATTTCAACGAAAATATCCATATTTGACCAGTATCAAATGCAATTTAACTATGTTTCTGCGTGACATCTGTACGTAAGGACAGCATAAAGGACCCTTTTTCACTGAACGAATTATAAAACTGATTTAAAATAGATTCAGAAGAGATTTCCACGTACGTACAAACGTATGTATGTATGTATCTCGCATAACTCAAAAACGAGTAGCCTCAGAACGTTGAAATTTTGTTTGTAGGACTGCTATAACATGCAGCTGTGCATCTCCCTTTTTGTTTGCTAGTAGCTACAAATAACAATAGCTACTTTTTCAATACTTAGAATTTTTAATTTTTATTTTGGTATTTTTGCGATAAAAGATTTTTCTTAGCAGATTTTTATGTTTTTAAAGCAAGGAGGTCTTGCAAATACTAATTTTAAAATACTAATTAAAATACTGACTAAAAGTTTTTTTCATTCATGGTTTTAAATTGAATTTCTGTTCCTTGGAGCTAGTATATGGAAAGTTTTCTTATTATACATTATTATGAATTATTGGTTTATATATATATATGTAATATTTCAGTTATTTTAACGCATCGTGGGTGAGTGGTGAGGCTATTCCATTACACGTTTTGGCAGATGTTTGACGAAGCTGGGATGATTGAACCATGGAGAAAAATACAACTCAGGACTTTCACTTTTAACAACACATCTTTATTTTAATTTAGAGCAGATAATTTAATTTAGAGCAGATTATTCAGTAATTGAACTACTAGATACGACTGACTTTAATACGTTATAACGTTCTAGCAAAGAAAGAGGAGCATTGCGAAAGTCTTCACGAGATGAAGGCGAGAAGGCATCTGTATATAAAAACTTATGACGCAGCATTTATATGAGGAGGTTATGTAATAGGCGTGAATGTTCCAGAAGGTACTGGTCTAGGGGAAGATCCTGAATTGCATAGAATTAATTAAAGGTTGCTAGTTCGCAAACAGCAAAGCCATCGTACTTTTTTTATCTTACATCTTCCCCCCCCCCCGTCAAAAAGGAGAGGACTGGGGTGAGAAAAGCATTAGGACAGTAGTAAAGTATGAGAAAAGACATGAAAACATCCAGGACATAGCGAACAAGCTTTAACTATGGCCTATCATAGTTCATGACTTTCTCATATAAAATTTTTGACAGTATAACATATGAAATTCTGAACATTAAAACTATGCGTTATAAATAAATATACAATATATGACTAATTTTAAAACTATAACATAATAAATATGGAATATTGATAAATAAATAAGTTATAATTACAAAAGTCTTCAATTTTGTCAAAAATGTCCATTTTGTTTTTTGGAAGTCCTTTTCATAAAAAGAGTTCAAATAGAATGAAAATATCTGGTAAAATATCTAAATGCCAGATAGTCCACAATATGATGCATTTGACTTCGGGACAAGGATTGGCTACCGGCTCATTGCAATAATAATAAAAAAAAGTCTGAAGTAATCCGCTTGTTGTGGCCACAATCAACTTGGCACATTAAATGTGCCTATTTCAAAATAGCTCACATTTTAGATTAATTTTCAGTAAGAAAGAAGAAAGTAGCAGACAGCAGTCCAACTAGACCGAAGCGTAAAGAGCAAGTGCGTTACGTTCAGGGTGAAATCCCAATTCAGACTGAGTTAGTTTTGGTTTACAATGCATTTTGATTGGATAGTTAATACTTCTGTAAAATTATTATTGGTTACTTGACTTTTAGTTCCATTTACATCATCAGAATTATGCAAGTGCCATATGACATCGATCAATCTAGAAACGACGCAGTGCGTAGAGAGGTTATTATTTTTAGAATTGAGAAGGGAAATTTACGTTGTTAATTTAATCTTAGACAAATTCTTTATTTTTCTTACATATATATATATATATATATACTCACTCTGTTACTCGGCTCTGTGAGCTCGGTATTTTTACTCTTATATATTGGTAAATTGTGCATTTTTTGCTTTAAAAATGATTGAATTATGTTGTTCTTACCTTCCGGTTAAGGTTTTTAATCCTTTAGTTATTCTGTATGCAATAGTTGTAGACTTATCTACAATTATAAAAGTTGTTTAAGTGAGGTTAAACCTAAATTTTTTACCATAGCAGCCATTTTTGTTTATATTTAAACTTAGCAGAATAGTGAATTAAGCCTTTCTGCACCTTCAGTGTCTTTTTGCCGAACGAGTCCAAAAGGAAACTTTTAGTTTTGTGCACCGAAAAGTCTGCCTTCTTGCCTGCTGGCTGAATTGGTTGTTTTTTCGTAGAAACTGTAATTTTAATCGTAAAAATTGTTTTCCAGCTGCATTTGGTGTTTTATGGTTTTCTATATCTTTCAATTTTTAATGCAGATATTTTGAGTTTTTATGTGTTTTTACCTTGCCCCAAAGTGAGAACTAAATTAATTGAATGAGAAATACATCTCTAATGAAATTCGAGAAAATATACATGAAATGCACTAAAAAGTGCGCATAATTTAGTATTCCGTACAAGGAACTTATGGTGTGTACACATCAGATTTTTTACAATTACAGTTAATAGCTTTAAAGTCAGAAGTGGTGGCCATTTTTATTATGGGGGCACTTAATAGGCGGCGACCGTTACCTCCTATGAAAGGACAGACAATTTACAGTCATGCCTTCTCCGGAATGAGAACCTGGGCCTTTCGGTACGGTAATGAAAATTACTAACCACTTTTCCGTCTGGGCAGCTCTGTAATATATCTAAAATATAGTTCATAATTACGATTAGTAGCGGAATTTGTGTCAGCAAATCTGTTGATAATGAAAATTCCTTTCTCTTTCATGCTAAAATTCCCTTCGTTGCCTTTTTTTTTTTCCTGAAGGCTATATTGTTTTCAGCAGTTTGTCGTTTACAGCTTAAATGCTCATTCATGCAGAAATAGGTTTTACCCGTAGCGCAGAACTGAGTCAGTACGTTACATAAAATTAAACCAACTATACAAAATTCCTCCCTGCTTCGTTGTAAGTTGATCGCTTTTTTGCTATGCTTTAGAAATGGAAAGGTATTTGTTTCATTTAAAGAACCGTAAATTGCGTTGAATTCCCCACAATCTGCTTCTTCAAAAAATTATTAAATTTTCATAAATATCAAAAGCCGATTAACGGGAATTCCATTTACCAAAACGATGAAGGAAATTGAGATTGAATTGATAAATCACAAAACCAGCCATTTCCAGTCTTTTAATGAGCTTTGATTTATTTGATTATGGCAAAGCACGCCAGTGCTATCTACCTAAGGGAAGCGATGCCTTCGTGGAAGACTTTCTAAAGAAACTATCTAATATCTACGTTGCAGATGGGGAAAACCACGAAAACGTTGTATGCAGCGAACTCGTTCCCCTGGAATCGAAGCCAGGTCTAAGTACCAACGTTTAGGGAATTTGCCGCTGGACCGCTGGTAGACACACTTTTAATGGGAGCATTTTTTTTCTTTTCATTTGTAGTGTATTCAAAAGCAAATCTTTATTTTATAATGCAAACCAATGTTCGCAATATAAGAGATACATTCCTATTGGAGACAAATTTAGATACCCAAGTTCGCGGATGGATCATGTCAAAAATCATCATGTGTAATGTGTATACGAGCCATTTCCCATAAAATGTCCTCCACAAAGGCATCCTTTCCCTTATGCAGATAGCCCTGGAGTGCTTTGCCGTAATTAAATAAACTATGTGTAAGATCTACGCTACATTAAAAGATTTTCTCCCGAAAAGAATATAAAATTAACTATAAAAGTATCAAAGATTACAATAATTTAAGAAAATCTTGAGTCGTAGCCAAATGACTTTTGTCCATTTTGTAATAAATGGCTTTCTTTTAGACTAGTCCGGAAACAAAAATAATAGTTGTCGTTTACATAAAATTTTTTTCTACGTATACAATTTTTTCATACTAACATACATTTTTCTCTGCGTATTTTAGACAAAAAGTTAATTTAAAATAGAAATATCGAAGTTTATTTCATCCTAAATGTATTTAAAAAAATATCATTTTAAGAATAATGTGCAAAATTAAGTCGCTTTTACTTTTATGAAGACAATTGCATGAGTTGACCGACATGAAATAATTTAATCGACGTGGTAACTCTGTGAAAAATAATTAAATTTACATATAATAAACTGCTGAACAGTGTTATTGTGAGCTTCAATTAATTTTCGCTGTTGACGCAGAGATAGTATTAGTTGTACTTGTGCAGGCTTGGTTTGGTTTATTTAATTATGGCAAAGGCACTCGGCTATCTGCCTAAGGAGAGGGTGCCTTCCTGGAGGACATCTTAAGGGAACTGGCTTGTATACATGTCACACATGGGAAAAACTACGAAACGCTCATTCAGCCAGCCTGTTAGGCGGAGTTCGAATCCCAGACCGAACTACCAGTGTTTAGCGACTCTACCGTTCGGCCGCTGGTGGGCCTGTACAGCGTACTGTACAGGCCCACCAGCGTGTATTTTC
Source organism: Stegodyphus mimosarum (assembly GCA_000611955.2). Taxonomy (NCBI): domain Eukaryota; kingdom Metazoa; phylum Arthropoda; class Arachnida; order Araneae; family Eresidae; genus Stegodyphus; species Stegodyphus mimosarum. Next base: position 305,875 of record KK113910.1, read on the forward strand.
TGATGTTAAATACACGAAATGTATTTAACATCAGAAACATTAGGCATTTATATCTGTGTGTGACTTTCGAATGCAGTATAAGAACAGACATATTAGTGTCTTGAATATGTCCGGCTTTGTACCTACAATACAGCATTTGCGGGAAATATTACTCCTCTGCTTTCATCTCAAGAAATCTGCTGAGGAAAGTTCCTCGTCTGCTAGTGGAAGCGCATGGAAAACATGCTCCGTCAAAAACAACTTGCAGAGATTGGGTTCGACGATTCAAAGACAAAGCTTTTGAGGTGAGTGACAAAATGCGTCCTGGTCAGCTGAAAAAGTTTGACAATGGACTACTGGCTGAAGATTCATCTTAGACGCTTATACAGTTGTCTGAAACACTAATGTGGTTACGTCAACTGTTAGAAACTGAGTACCACATGAACTGGCAGAAAGAGACATTGCGAAACGCTTAACCACTTACGAAGTGTTGCTTCAAAGACAAAAACGGAAGTCATTTTTGCACGAAATCATGGTCGCGTCACGGGAAACCATCAACATCAACGTCAAAACCTGATATTCATGGCAAGAAACTTAATACTAAGCGTTTCCATGCGTTTGGTGGGAGGAAATTAGTATGGAGTACCATGAGCTGATATAAGCGAATCAAACGGTGAATGCTGAATGCTACGAAGCACAATTATTCAATTTGAATTGAGTAGTTAAAGCCAAACGCCCGCAATGTGCTAAGAGACAGGACAAAGTAATTCTGCTTGATGACAATGGCAAACCGCATGTTGCCACCTTGAAGGGACTTCTACGGGATGTCTTACCCTGCCCGTCATATTAATCAATCATCGCCGTTTCCGATTGCCATTTATTTCGGTTGATGCAGCATGGCCTTTCTGAACAGCATTTCACATCTTTTAACGATCTCCAAAACTGGCTCCATAAGTGGATCACCTCAAAAGAACGTGATTTTTTTTAACCTGTTTGTTAGCCGAAAAGTGGCAAAAGGATACTACTTCCAGTAAATTATAGTATTAGTATTAGTATCAACGGGGGCAGCCCCCAGTCCACCTAGTCGGCAGGCCATATGACTAAAAGGAGAACCGGCCAATCCAACCAAAAACGAGGGAGCCAGCAACCCGGCTGCATATAAGCATTCTGTACCGCGCCACGCGCATAAGGATAAATTCGTACTTGTGATTAGACATACTTTCCGATGACATCATTTTCTCTTGGCTTAATGACGTTTAGACGGGATTCTTACGGTTTTGTTTTCGAAGAATGATGCACATGAGTGAATGGAAGCGTGAAAAATTATCGTTTGTTTTCTTTGAAACGAAAAAATTTAGCTGCAGTTTTCTGCAGATGGCTTCCTGTTTCAAGAAATTATAAAATTATAAAATATTTTAAAGATGCTATTAATATCAAAAGCAATCTTAAGCGCTCAGGAAATAACTGAACTCATGAATTTAGTGCTCAAACCAAAACTCGGCGATCTCGATCCAGCTATAAAGGCATTGTGTGCTAGTAAGTATATTATTATTATTGCAATTTTGTTGCATTTTGTTCCTTTCACATTGCAGAAATTACTTCCTTTGCAAATATTATGTCATTTCCATGTCCATGTCCATGTCGTTTCAAATATTCTGTTACCTTAAATGAAATAAAAAAGTGCATTCAGTATTGTCGCTGAATTTAATACCCGTGTATAAAGAAAGAAACTTCCTTCCCTCCTTCATTAAAATACGTATCTCTATTTCTCTGTTCCAAATGTCTATTAGTCTAACCTCAAAAATAAATTTTACTTTTTCAGACTGATTATAAATATTGTGAATTTACTGTGTACTGTTAGCTCCCAACGTCGCTTTTGCTATTTCCGAAAACTGACTTGTCTCATGCGTTCGGAGATTGCTTCTGCAGAGAATATATTTATAATGAACATGAAATTAATAATCATAACACTTTTAATATGAAGGGTTTTAAATTAAGAATACATTTTATAAAAATCCTAATATTGGTACACATTAATAAACATTTCTGCACTTAATATTAATACACATTTACGGATTTAGCACAAGAAGAAATAATATTTTTTATCTGTAGGGGGAACACTCCATTTTTTATATTAAAATTCACTACACTATAGTGTTCTAAGAAGTGCAATTTTGTAGCAACAAAGATACAATGCACATAATAACAATACAATGCACATTTTTGGTACTGCTATCAAAATGTAAACAAACGGTCAAGGAGATCCTAATCGTAGAGAAAATGATGCCATCGGAAGCCATATCCAATAACGAGGAGGGATTTTCCCCTATGTGTGTGGCGCGGTACAGAATGCTTATATGCAGCCCGGCTGAGCAACCCCCCCCCCAAAAAAAGACCAAATCAGCAAAATTAAACTAGCCTCAGAGAAACCAGGTCAGGGCCTCGAATAATGGGTGGGGAATAATTTACACCCCCCCCAAAAAAAAGACACAGCAAACTTAAAATTACTGTTACCAAAAGGTTGCAAAGCCAATCAATGAAATCAAACACTCCCGCAACACGAGCCTAAAACAAAAATATATAATAGGGTTGGTAAAATTAAATAAAACTCGTCACAGATCTCAAGCACATACATAGCCCACACCAAATAAAAACAAAAATAAAAGTAGATCTAGTTCTTAATTCCAACAGTCTTCTTATTCATATTGTTGCGTGCGTACGGGTTCGTAATGAATTGAACGCACAAGTCGTTAAAAAGTTAATAAAATTTATTCTTTTCACAAGAAATCAAACAAAATGCTCAAATATTTACTGAGATATTCGTACAAGATCACAATATCTCACAGTAGTTATATTTAGAATTGCTAAAACGTTAAACAGAACTCAAATTCAAAATACATAAAAACTAATTCGATCTCACAACGAATTCGCTACAATCAATAACAGTAACTAAGTAAACAACAGTTCGCTTAAAACAGCTACAATTGACCTGAGATGTTTTAATCCAGCTTTTATAAGCTTTTTAATCAGCACGAGAATTCGATTTTTCTGGATAACAAGAAAATATTTATGCACGCGCTCTTGTATTTTTACTTTTTCGGGGCAGCTTTCTCTTAAATTTCGTCACGCCCTGAATCGCAGGGAGAAATAAAACAATTTTAATTACAATTCTATTAAAATAGCTAAATAAATACGAAATCCGTAGCAATATTAATAATGTTCATTATTTCCCTAGCGTAATTTTATTGCCTTTCCATTTTTCTTATTCAGATCTTGGATACTGAATGATCCATACTTTGCCCTCACACTCCCAAAATGAATATATAACCATTCTATTAAAATAAACATGTGTTTCCAAATACAACAAACAGCGAGAATTAATTCAAGTACCCAATACATAAAACTCCTTCGCAAGAATGATACCTCAAAACATTTTGACCAATACTATGTATCTTAACCGCAACAATGCTGCCGAAAAATTGTGCTAATTAAGACACAGAACTCACTTATTACGACACAAAGCTAAGTAAATATTTCTTTAAATGTAGTCGAAGTTCAAAACAGGAAGAAAAACTTCTCTGAAAAAAAAAAAAAGTTATCCGCTAAAGAACAGAATCAAAGGCGCCGCTAAACATGTTTATGGCTAAGCGCTCGACTTAGTGATTCCTTCTCTCCTTGATGAAGACATAATTAATATCTTCATTATTGCGTTTCATAAAGCGATTGTGTAACTTGTAGAAAGAAGGGAGGAGAGACGATTTTCTGCCATCGCATCTATCGACGCTGCACGGTCAACGACTCAGAGGGGAAACAGGAGTGGAAAAAAAAAATAGACTGAAGTGCTTTTAAAGAGCTTTTAGCAACAGAAAAAAAAAAAAAACTGCCGCTTAATCTCTGCTTACAAACGTGCCAACATTCGCACCTACAGCGGTCTAACGATATTATATATCAAAGCACTTAAGTGGCCTCATCTCTTTCTACACCCGCTACCACCACGCTTGTGTCTAAATATACCGCGCCAAGGATGAGTAAGTTGGCGGAAATATAACTGCCGAACAGATTATTTTTTACAATTCATCTGATTCTAACAAGATGGTTATCTATTTCTCGGCGGCTTCTATCTTCTGTACATGTGGACACCGCAGACTGACACAAGCATGCTATTTTGGATGCGAGCATAGCAAAAAATAGCACTAAGCGCTCTTTCCGTCACCTTGCAGTAAATAGTTATTATTTTTCAGAAACGGTAATTTCAGAAGTAACTTGATAAAAGTACCTTAGGAATATAATGATAGATTTTTAAATGTCTAGTACTAGCCATGATTTTTTTAAAAAATTAGAACATCTTTTACCTGAACAAAAACAGACATTAAACCTTTATCGCTTGTAGGGATTTATACTTATTTTAAATAACCAGTTAAATTTAATTTGAAGACCTTTCCTGTAAGCCTTCATTCCCCTGATTGTCGATGCCAGAATATTCAAATTTGGTAGCGCGCGTGAAACAATGCAAATTCTACCAGTGGGAGAAAAAGTTTAAATATCAAGTTCTAGAAGGGAACGTTAGAGAGTCTGAGAAGACTCTGTGCTTGTCGTAGCGCGAGCTTCGGCTTAGCAGTTATTGCTGGTTAAACGTGGCGTGACAGCTATTATTTTGCTGCCACTAAATTGAGCCTCGTAGCGTAATTCTACTACTTGTTAATATCTTCAAATTCTGAGTTTCGTGCTTACTGTTTCAGTTACCGCCCAAGCAGAGGCGTAGTGTATTAGCGTCCAGTTGACGCATTGTAAATAATTTAAGAGTGTAATAAAGGGTAGTTTTAACCCTTCTTCTGTGCAGTCACTACTCTCCAGATTTCACACAAAAGATAGACTAGTAGACTTTACAAGCTTAATAAAAAAATTATCTTTTTTTGCTTCCTGGTACGACATAAAGAAAGTACTGTAACAGCGAAAACTTTCGGGTCATATTTCAAAGGAAATATACATTTTGACCGTTTCCGAGTCCATTTTCACTGTTTTCTGTATGACGTCTGTACGTACGGACAGAATAAAGAATTCTTATTTTCCGAAACGAATTGAAAAATGGATTCAAAATGGATTTTTACACCCTTTGTCAGAAAAGTTCCAGGACAAAGGTCGCAAAAGCAAAAATTCTTTGTCTTTCCGCTTTTTATTCATCTGCAAGTGAGAAAAGGACGATTCTTGCATTAAGTTTACGTTTCCCTAAATCTTCACATAAAATCTTATAACACACATCACGATTCAAATTCAGTTCTTTTGATATCATACGCACAACGGTCTTCTTGCAGTAACTGCTTTACAAGCTCCACGTTTGCATCGATATGTGCTATAGACGGGCAACCAGCTCTGAGATCGTCTTGCACTGAGTTTCTGCCTTCACGAAACCTTTCGTGCCGCTCGAAAACACGACTTCTTGAAAGCAACGAATTTGTAAGGGAAAAGAAATAATTCTTTGACAACACAGCAACGCCAAAACGGAAACGTCTAACTTTGTCTGTGTACATCCGTTTATTCATTTGCGCATGCGCTCCGATGATCTACGGAACCACACATGTGACTGTTTCGTGCAAAGAATTTATATTGCTTGAAAGTGCCTCGCCTGCATATGCTTGCTTAATCATGTTCCACGTTTCACTAGGGGTTTTCCCGAGCTTAACGCAGAACTTAATGTTCACTCTTTGCTGAAAATCAGCATGCTTTGTGTAACCTTAACGAATGCGACAACAATCAGCACAATGTGTTGCTAAACACAGCAAGTTTGCTGCCACCTAGTGAGTTTGAGTGGAAACATGGCCAAGGTCACATCAAGTACGAATACATAGCACGTAACATCAAATTCAGAAATAAATTGCCCTGGAACATTTCTCGCAAAGAATGTATTTAAAAGCGACGGCTTTCGTTGAATAGTGTGAGTTCTTTTCCACAGTGCATAAAATATTAAAGTATATCATCTTCTTTGCACAATATCCTATACAGGCTGCTCACATATTTTTAGATGATTTTAATTATACATGTTGCATTTGATACCCTGGACTGCTATAACATGCAGATATGCACCTCCTATTTTGGTTGCAATCAGCCGTACCAAAAGTATATATATATATGTGCATAAAGCCAAGCTAAGGGAGTAAAATTCTAAAAGCAATCGCCTAAAAGTAAATTTGATACCCATTTACTATGGTATAAAAATTAAAACAAATTAATTGCTCAAAAGAATAAGGCAAAAAAAAAAATTAAAACTAAATCCTGGTCTTTAAGAAAATCAACATTTAAAAAATTGTAACGCGTAGAAAAACATTTAAAGCACAAACATAATTAAATTAAAAAACCAGAAAAATGCTAAAAAATGACAGTAAATGGCAATTTAGCCTAGGTCGAGCTTTTGTGGACTCGTTAAGGGAAAAGCACTATAGCTCGTACATAGGTAAATCCCATTACGCGTTTCGTCAAACGACAATAATTGAGACAAAAGCGAAAAAAAATTTTAAGAGATAATAATAATAATAATCTACATAATACCGTAGATCTCAATTCTTATCGTTTCTTTTCCCGACGCGCCTGCCATAAATTTTAAAACAAAAAAAAATATTCCAGAGTAACCTTTAAAAAACTTGGTGAAGCTAATGCACAAATAAACAAAAGAAGCCAATTAGGCATGAATTAAAAATTACATAATTTTAAGGGAGATCCCAATGAGCTAGAAAAATTAGACTTAGTTAACCAAAAAAGCAAAATTAAACATAAAAAAATACACGTGTCTTGTTAAGACCTATTGCGAGACAAAGCAAAAGAAATTCCCAAGGCAGCAGCTTAAAGTGTATATATATATATATATCCACTCTGTTACTCGGCTCAGTGAACTCAGTTTTTTAATTCTTATATGTTGATAAATTGTGCATTTTTTTGCTTTAAAAATGATTGAATTATGTTGTTCTTATCTTCCGGTTAAAGTTTTTATACCTTTAGTAAATCTGCATGCTATATTCGTAGAATTATCAACAATTTAAAAGTTGTTTAAGTCTAACCAAGTCTAATTTTTGTTTATGGTAGGAGCCATCTTTGTTTACATTTCAAACTCAGCAAGTATAGTGGGTTTGCTGCCAATCTAGATAAACTAAGCTTCGCAACAACAAAGATAACGCCTTCTTTTATTATTTGGAATTAAATCATGCTTAATCCATTCTGGAATTAATTCGAGGAAATAAGTGTTTAAGATTTAATTTAAATCTTAATTTTTAATATAGATATTTTGAGTTTTTATGTGTTTGTCGCGAAGTGAGAACTGAACTAATTGAATGAATTCGTCTGTGAAAAACTTTTTATTTTATTGTTTGTTTAATTTCTTTTACACATGCTTTTAGATTTATTATAGTATTTGAATACAACATATGTCAACGATTAGGCAATTCTCCATATGATATACATAACTTTTTTGCATTTTGAGTTCTAAAATTACTGAGATGTAATACTGTTAAGTGAAGCTAGCGCCAGAGTGTTGCTATGGTAAAAAAAGATGGTGAATTTTAAAGAGTACGTTTATTCTATTGTGGTTTACTCGCTATCAATGAAGTAGATTTAATTCAATGCAATAAGTTTAAATGATATGCAAAATGCGTATAATTTAATGTTCCGTACAAAGGCGTCATGTGGTGTATACATCAGATTTTTTAGTATCGAAAGAGGTATTTCATCCCATTTCTCTTGAACAGCTTTCCAAAGTCCAAGGAGAGTTGTCTCACAACGTCCAAACAATTTTGCTTTCTGAAAGTCGAAAAGCGCAAACATCCGTGGATGATACATCAAGGACATGCAGCTGCTTGCTTTGTCTTGCCGCAGTCCTACTGATGGATGGCACTGTGGATAAAGAGAAGGTATTTCCTATTTGAAAATTAAGTACGAAGTATGTTCCTGATATTATGTGGAGTTGACTTTAACAGTGTTCTGCACTCTCTTTAATTTTTATTTGTCATTATATCAAAAAACAGGAACAATCATAAATCCTTTTAATAAATTTTCTTTAGATTCTTTGAACCATGTTCTAAGATTTTTTTCTTCTCTTTGGTGATATTAATTGGATCTCATTTTATTGTGGTTATTTAAATATACCCAAGATTCTTCTATTGTGACAATATTTTTCCATTTTTATCCTGATGAATGTTTCTCGTAAAGAATTCTGCAGCGCGTTTTGCTTTCGTCGATGTGTCGTAGAGAAAGACTGCGCGCATTATGCTTCTTCGTCTTTTTAAGATTCAAATCAGCAGTAATAACTTTGTTTACAATTGACGCTGAATATTTTGATGATTTTGCAACTGTTCTTTAACTTAGTGGATTTTCTTTTAACATTAAAGATCTCACTTTTACAAAATTTGAAACATTCTGTTTTTTCTTTGGATACGTATTTGAAACAATTTTTTCTCCTTGAAACTAAATTTTGACGATTTTTTTCCCTTTGTTGTTGACAACATTAAATATCGTTGCTTTAGATATCGAAAAATTACGGCTTTAGCAACGTTTTAATAATTAGATACGAATAATTTTCTACGGAAAGAACATAGTCTTCCATCCATTGCTTTTAAAAACGGCATTTTGCATGAAAACAAAATTGTCAAGTAGCAGACGATAATTTATACTTTCAAAAACACAGTTGCAATAAAAAAAATCTAAGCGAAGGATTTATTTTTGCAACAAAACCAAAGTGTCTAAAACCTGTGCGAACATCCTTTATAGTAAAACTCAGAGGTTATTGTTTTTAAGTCACTATAATAGAGTAAAATGACTAGAGATGACTATTTTACTAATAGGAGCATACTTCGAAAAATATTGTTATATTTTAGTCTGATGTAATATTTCTATCTAAATGCAAATCATGAAAGTTTAATAATGTAAAAATTGAAACCGTCTCGCATAAAATCTTCGATATAATGACTTTTTTAACAGCTTTCTTACTTCTAGCCGAACGCTTTATGAATAATACTACAAATGGAATATTATTCATCAGTGTTTGCATATAGAAAGGTATATGTGACAGCCACAATGCATGTCATCTAAATGGAAATTAGGCAAGTAGTGAGAGATCATTTTTCATATACTTCTTACTTTTGTTATCGTCCCTTATGCCCCGAAAAACATTCCACTTAAATAGCTAATAAACAATTTTGTAGTACGACGTGTACAAGATATATGACAAATAAGTCTGGCAACCATTGTTTAGGCCAGATGTATTCGAGAACAGCCACAAAGTGTCAGATATAGAATAAAACTGAAACAAAAAATAAAATTAAATATTACAAAAAAATTAAGCAAACATTAGGGAGGAATAAAATCGCATACTTTTTACCTTTATTTAAGTTAGGTGCACGTGTGAGTGTGAGATGGATGATTCTTTACTTTGTTATTTCTACTTTGCTATTATATGTCGACTAAAAATCCTTTATTAAATTAGTTATATTTTCAAACTTCATAGATATTAACAGTTGCATGCATCATGCATTTAAATTACAACAATTAAATACAGTATTAGAAAAAATCTGAAAGGTTTCAGATTTTAAATTACATCCAAAGGTGCGTTTTTTTAACATTTTGTATGTTACCTATATTTATTAAATAACATGTTCTTCGCACTTAAACCATAAAATTCAGTTTAAGAGCAATATCGCAAAATAATTTTAAATTGAGCATAGCTTTAGAATTTCCGATAGAGAGTCTCACGCGCTGGAGATAAAAATGTGTTTTCTGTACAACGTTGCCACGCCTCGCTTTGAAATCCTTCAGTTTGTTAATCAAGAATTTGTTAAAGTTTTACAAAATATGAAATCCATAATAAAACAAATTTCAAATTTCAAATTTGGACTTCCAGATTCCCATATTTGCAGTAGGATTACGTCATTCAAAATTTGACGGCTCTAGGGACAGTTGTTTTTTCACAATGCGAGAAACATACATACATTTATGCAGATTCTCCGTTATTTAATTTCTTCAAATGTCATACAGGGTGACAATATTTGGTGGCAACAATTTGAAAAGTGAAACGGACATTCAGAGCGATTCGACGCAAAATCGCAAAACGAAAACTATAGCTCTTCAGGGACAAAGCCCCTTTGGACTAATGAAATAAAAGTTTTTGTTATTAATACAAATGCATTTATTACTTATGAACTACTCAGTTTTTAAGAAATTATAGTTGGCAGCATTTAAAAAATAAGTTAAGATCTTGTGCGTTATCAAATGGAAACATTCTGATAACTGTCTATTTTTTGCGCAGGTTAAAAAATAAATTAAACATCTTTTGTTTCGCGTAGTTGCAACACTTGTTAAACTGTGTGGGTGGAAGAGGATAAATAAAAGGTAGTGAAACCTAATGGTTCAGAATTTTACAAGGGTTCGTTTAAAAATATTTATGACAATAGAAGGGGAGGCAAAAAGATTTCATTTGTTATGTTTTACCTATTTTGTTCCAGAAAGTTTCTCTGCATGTAACATAAAAATAACATCATATGTAGCAATTGAATTTCTAAATGAAAATTGCTGAAACATTTTATTCAGTATGTCGTAGATTTATAATATCAAAAATTACTTTTATACAGCTTTAGCTATATTTAGTTTGGCATCTATATATATATATATAAAGAAGAAAGTATGTTTGTTTGTCCTCTAATAATTCAGTCACTACCATAGCTATCGTCACCAAATCTTCAGCAATTCTTTTCTGCGTCTTGGAAAAGGTCGACATCCACTTTTTCCCCCCCAAAAAAAGAAAACTAAAATCCGAGATATTAATTAAAAACTCGAAAAAAAAAAAACGATTATTTTCTCCTCCATTTTTCCCAGTGGCAACAGTCTCGCAAGCTGGAGATGAAACTGTGCTTGACTTCGAAAGTTTTTGCCACTGCTCGCTTTCAAATCCTAAAGTTTGTCGATAAAAAATTTTTAAGTTTTACAATGAAATAAAAATAGCGTTCCCAAACATTAAATACATTATTCCCGATTCCAAAAATTTCGCGGGAAGTCATATCGACTATTTCCATCTTCGTACGACTTTAATCAGCCGAAATACTAATTAAACGCACTGAAAGGCTAATTTTTGCAGTCATTTTTCCCCAATGGCAACAGTGTCGCGCGTTGGAGATAAAAATGTTTTATTTCGAAAATTGTTGCTACTGCTCGCTTTCAAATCGTAGAGTTTGTTAATCAAAAATTTTAAGTTTTACAAAATCTATACATATAAAGAAGAATGTTTGTCGCGCTATTGATTTCTGATCAATTATGATAAACGTTTTGCCACATATAATCGACTAAAATTAAATATAGGGAAAATATTGGATGGAACTTGAGCTTTTACGACCATTTAATTAAAAAGACGAAAATCATTAAAAACTGCGTGCCGTTATTGCTTATATAATGGGAGAAAAATAGCTTATTTTTCTATCGAAATTTTTTTATGTTGGTTCCATATCACATCAGACTGAAAAATGTATGACTATGAATCGCATATTTTGCATCGTTGTTAGAAAAGAATTATAGCGGTATCTTTCTCTCTGTTGTTAGATGCATTACTCTCAGTCTAACTTAACTGGCATCGGGTACTTCTGCTAGTCTAATATAAATAAAATATTATCGTGCAATTTTTGAAATGTGTTGCTATTTAAAGAATATTCTTGGGTAAATTACGCTTGTGTATATGCGTATATTTGGCTACGGCTTCTGAAACCTAGGATTTGAACCCATATCTTATCAAAGGCGTGGCATCTCGCTCCAAAAGTTCTTATGAGAATTTATTGGTACGTAACATTAGAAGATGAAGTAGGAGTTAATCTTTATTTAATTAAGTATCAATTTTATTACGGTTAGGATTAACCATAAGACGCAAATCGTCACCACAAATGACTCGTGAGCGACTAAAGTTAATTAACTGATGTGCCGAAGTAAATGTTTTATGAAATTTAAGATAATATGGCAGACTAAGTGTATAGTTTTGAATTTAGGATATTGAAATAATTTGAGTTTTAGCGACCAAGGCAAGTAGCGTCATCTTGTATTATTTCTTTTACAATAAGTCAAAGATTTAGTACTTTAGTTTGTAAGGTACCCAGAGTGGATAAATAAATGTTTATACTGCTCGCCAAAATCAAAGAATAATCTCAAAAAATATGTTCATTGATTTTTTTAATAGTGGGCACTAACCATTTCAGGCTTTGGCCACTACTAAGGCCGAAAGCGGTGGTGATTTGTTATGGAGACTCCTAATAGGCGGCCACCGTTACCGCCTGTGATGAGATAAACAATTTATACCCATGCCTTCTCCGGGATTAGAACCCGAGCCCAGCTTTCCCGTCTGGGAGGCTGTTCACGTTTTCAGTCAATGTCCAGTGGTGTAATTATTTATATTAATTACTTGCAACTGAATATAAAATTGTACTTCAACTCGTCGAAATACAGTTTTACAGTCGCATGAAATATAAAATTAAGTGAAATAAAATGTGCCAATGAATGAATGAAATATGCTAAATTCATTGGCGCAAGAAATGCCAGTGAATGAAATATGCCAATGGCGCATTGAAGCTCCTCATTAAATGACTGATAACATGTTGTATAATTGATGTATATTAAAAATCGGGTGCATAGTGTTGTTTAAAGCTAATGTGTCTGAGAATGATAACTGTTCATTAGTTAGACTTTAAGGCATCATTTAAGAGATGGACAAAAGTGGAGGTTAATTGGTAGACAAACTGGGGAGAGACAAACACAAGTAGAAATTTCTAAAATTAGTAAGCAACCTTATTAAGGGCGATAAAGAACAGTGACGGCATCCACTGACCGTTCCCTGTCATCATCGTTCGAAGAAACCATGAAACGTGTTCTAGACAGTTGAATTTAGGTTTTTACCACAAGAACTTGACTCAGTCATTCTTAAAAACTTGGACTTTAAGTGAGAAAATAAACAGTGTGTGTATCACTCACGTCATCTTCCAAAGAGATCCACCTATTTAAGGTGGTGTAGTCGTCATGTGTAATAGAATCAAGAGGAATGAGACTATGTACTCTTTACTGTCGAATCTACATGAACTATGATTCTAGATGTGTTTAGATTCCAAGAATACGCCAATGTGATAATTCCCGTATGTCTTTGGAAATTTTTAATAAAAACATCTAATTGTTTGCAGGTATGCTTAGAAATACATCTACTTCAAGATGATGGTAAAAATTTACAGGCTATAATTCAAAAGTTCTTTCGAAAAATTTCTAAAAATTATTTAAAAATAGAAATTTTAAAAATAAATCATAAAAAGTGGGCGACTTTTATTTGGAATGAACCTAAATTTCGAAATATGAAAGGAAGATTCAAAAGAATTTAATAGAAAAAGAAATATTAATAAACATATACCGAATTCAATTAACATGGAGGAGCTAAAATTTCTAGAGCGAATTCTTCTTTAACTACTCGTGCGATTTTTACAAAATTCGGCAGTTTGGCATAATTTGAGTCGTAGAATCGAAATATGGGAAAAGATTGGCATGTCATTTAAAAAAAAGTCGGATTTTGTGCCGAAATACCTATATTAGAACAATTGCTACATACAAACCCTTTTCAGACATAAGATGCTAGTTGAATTTCGTCCTACCACCGTGATCCACATTTAGGATCCGCTCTTTAAGTAGTTTTGTCAGGACATCTCTAGATTTTAGTTAATTTCGCATACATGACTGGAGTTCTGAGTAGGAACAGGGAGCTTACTAAAGGCTATGTTCGTGCGTGTGTAGAAGATACAACAAAGATAGGAAGGGTTTAAATTACCCTTTATTTGCTTATCGATATTACAAACGTTCCCGAACTTTGGGATACAAAGACCAACCACTTGTGGTCTGAACGTAAAAGAATATAAGACTACTAACTAATTAAAATTTAAATAAGAGCTAACTTTTAATATTTCACACAGACGACTAGCACTAAGACTGGCCTTTTAAATGACTACGTCTGTAGTACGCAAACTGCGGAAAACTGCAGTACGTCTTTAACTTTCCAGAGGGTTAAACCGCTAGCCTTAAAGGCGGACAGTAATTGATAACAAACTCGCGTGAAGACTCGTAGTAAGAGGGTTCTTTCTCTTTCCTTCTACTCTCTTGGCAAAAAGCCACAACTTAAATACTTAAGCGTTATCAAGTACAATTTGCATAAACATATGCACGCGTTATTTCTGGCAGGAAGTGGAAAACAAGACATGAGAGTAAAGTTTTAAAATAAAATAAACGTTAGTGAACTTAAAATCCTTACAGTTTGAGTCAAAAGACTAACCGTTTTTGCAAAAGACCAGTCGAGTACACACGATTATTTTTAATGCCATTTCCTGAAAAAGCCTTGCCGCTCAGGTGGTTAATAATTCTCAGATGTTATTGCGAATCTCCTTAATATGTCAAAATACATATATTATAACAATGCTATATATAAATCTAATACGTAAGTCGCGTTTTCGAGACGTGAAAAGCGCAAGTTGAATTTCGTCAATTGGCTCAGTCTCCCTGGAGGTATAGAAATACCCCCCTTTTTTTTACATAGTGTACATTTCCGCCGAGACGTAATTTTTTTTTCTTGGGACTTTACTCTTCTGAAGCTATGTCCTCTGCTGTACCTTTTGCTCTACCTTTCTCCTTTGACGTTTGTTTCATCCTAGGCTTCTTTGCCCTTTTTCTTGCTTTTTCTTAGTGCTGCTGTCGCAGATCTGGACGCACTCTTTCTTCTCTCTGTCCTAGCCTGATTCACCACGGGTCTCGGAGATTTTTAGCAGCTACGCGTAAAACTTCCCTAATTAATAGCATGTCCGTTCCCTCATAAATGTACTCGATTTTCTTCCGGCGGCAAGACTTGCAGATCCAACGTTGTTGGTGTTATTTCTGTTTTCACATTTACTACAAATTGTCTTCCAGTGGGTGCCCGGCCATTGTAGCCTTTGGGGCAATGAACAAGCGGACTTACTTGCAAAACGAGATGCCAACTTACTACAACATCCAAATACAGCCGTTTCTTATTGGAGGATGAAACTGTTTTTAAAAAGTTTATTTAAATCTAATACCTTACGAGATCTTCAGACTCGTACAGCGTTGAAAAGTTGGAGAATGATAAGTTCTTCTCTTATTCCCGATAATCCAAGACGTAACTGCAGTTGCAGCTTTCCGTTTGTCTACAGGACATGATTGCCGCTCACCTGCACCGCATAGGCATTTTAAGCGATCCTGTTTGCCCACTTTGCAATTCTGGAGAAGAAATGGACAGAGACCACCTGCTTCGTTGTTGGCTTTTCGTGCTCTTGCAGAACAGTCGAGATACTGGAGGCAAGAGCGCTTCTTAGGCAATTTTTGTTCTTTGTTCTATTGTTTGTAATCCTTTGTTTGTAAGATTTTAGTTCTTTGTAACTTTTTGCCTAGCCATTGGTAATAATAATAATAAACATTTACTCAGCTCTAGCTGCACCTTGCCTTTAATGAAAATCAGTCTTAGCTCGTACAGCTATTGACTTTAAAATATCCAAGCTCATATCAAATTCACCTGCAAATTTCCAAATGCGTGAAACAAAACGTAGTCCCTTTTGTTCTCAACCAGTACGTTCAACATCACACAAGCATCACCACACTTATAATGCTGACCCTGCGTCTTTACGACGTTCGTGCCTACAACTTCAAGCAACCTCTCTCCGTAACAAATTTGCTAAAATGATTTTCCACCAAGCACCAAGAAGCTACTCCGCATACCTGCATCCAGGAATGCTAACTATAACGCTTACTGACGGTGTTCCATTCGAAATATGAGGCGACTCGACATTTTTCAACAAAACCGTGTTCAACTGCATTTGAGAGAAGGTTTCTGTTTATTCGAGCGAACTGACCTCCCTGACTCTCAGCGCTCCTTCCTGATTCAAAATCAAGTTTACTATACTATACTACTCTACTTGCATATGTACTATTATACTTACTATTTTCGACCAAGGTCTACCAACGTGGTGAATTCGATGTCCTAACACGCAGCAGAAATTGTGAGAGCCCTTCAAAAATAAAAAAAATTCCAATTACATTTTAAAATGTATGTAGCAACCCCTCAGTCACATTATTTCAACATTAAGTTTGAATTAGGCAACAAAAATAAAGAGGATAATTTTAAATTTAAAGCAAAAATTTCGAATATATCGTAACCTTAATTAGAATATTCTTTTTTATCATTTTCGACGAGAACAATGATTCGAAATATTGTTACGGATTTTGTATTTCTTTAGCTATTTTTGGTAGAATTGTAATTAAAATTGTTTTAGTTCCCCGTGCAATGAAGTACGAGACTTATTTGAAGAGAAAGCTACGCCAGAAAGTAAAAATATAGAGCGGGTGCATTTAATATTTAATAAATAAATATCTTGTAATTGTACTGTTTTGTTAGCTAGAAAAATCGAGGAAATAGATTTTATGAGAATATTCTCGTGCTTGATTAAAAAGCTTATAAAAGCTGGATTAAAACATCTCAGCTCAGTTGTAGCTGTTTTAAGCGAACTGTTGTTTACTTAATGCTGTTATTGATTGTAGCGAATTCGTTGTGAGATCGAATTAGTTTCTCTGTATTTTGAATCTGAGTTTTATTTAACGGTGTAATAGTTTAAAATATAACTGCTGTGAGATGTTGTGATATTACACGAATATCTCTGAGGAAATATTTCAGCATTTTGTTTTATTTCTTGTGAAAAGAATAAATTTTATTAACTTTTTATCGACTTGTACATTTAATCCGGTACGCACCCGTACGCACGCAACAGTATTAATATTCCGCATTCTTATTACAGTACCCATCTTAACAATTTAATTGTTTGTTGAAATTGTTTAGTGCACTTCAAACTAAATTCTTTCGCTAAAATTGCAGTTGTTCGTGTTATTTTCCCATGTTTATTCCCGTGAATTTGTTTATAATTTCTTCCAACTCATAAACAATTTTGATCTACACTTCTGTATAAAGTTATTTTTACTTATTATTGTTTTCTAATCGGGTAGTCTCTGTTACTGGCAACAAATCCAAATGTTCATTATTTCATTTTTGACCAAGGTAAGGAAAAATGTTTTTAGTGTAATTTTTTAATTTTTGGCAGCGACATAGCGCAAGTGTTTGACAAGATGTTGAATTGTGAAATATTTTAGAACTGTTTGCACTATTGTTCGAGTTATTCCATATCTTCTTGATAAGAAAAACAGCATTTGTTTTAAAAATAGATGCAGATGAAAATAATTGTGCTGAAAGCAGTTCGTAATTTTGGAGTATTTTCACGTTCTTCATTTTGGTTTCTACTTAATTCTCTGAGGGATTTTCTAATTACAAACAACTTAATCTATAGGTAAATTCTAAAGGCGTCTGCTGATTATCAGTGCGGTTATTGCCGTAAATTTGACTGAAAGTTTCTTTAAATATCCTGATTAAATCTATGAATTTAAAGTAAAGCAATTCCATACCTGTTTTGGAAGTAGAAGTATAATGCTTTGGTTGAAAGATACTAATTTAAAATCTTATCGGAAAGTTAACATTTTCATGTTTTCCACTTACCATCTCTTATTATCATTATCATCAATTTTAATGATTACGGGGAATTTTCCCAAAAATTACTTTATTCTATTTTTCTTCCCTTTCGTGTCATTTTGATAATTTTCTCTTTTGAACATTTGCCAAATTTTATTGCTCAGTCTTAAATTTTGCGAAACTCCATTCCTAAAAAGTTCATTTCTCAGATCTTTTTGATAATTCTCGACTTTTAGATTAATTTAGTAAATGATTGCATTTTCGGTTTCAAATTCGTCTCCTCGTTTGCAAGCACAATGGAGACAAAAATTGGTGGATAAGAAGATTGTGTACAGAATAGGAAATGATTAAAATTTCAGAACAATTGAATGGTTTATTTCAAAGAATATAGTTACAAAGTAACGAGCTCAATAAGGTGTTAACCCACCTCTAGTCTGGATGCAAGCTGCCACACGGCGTGGCATCCACTGATAAAGCTCCCGGATGGTCTCCTGCGGTATTTCTTACCAAATTTGCTCCAATTGTCGGGCTAAGTTATCCATATTCTCTGGTATATGCAGTCGCCTTCCCATACATGCTCGATGGGAGAGAGATCTGGCTGGCCAAGGAAGTGTTTGACAAGCTGTAAAACAATTCATAGCAACACGTGCCGTATGCAGTCTGGCATTATCTTGCTGAAAAAGGAGGCCAGGGTACTGCAAAAGGAGCAGTAGCAAAAGATGTCTCAGAATGTCATCGACGTACCTCTGTGTTGTAAGTGTGCTTCTAATGACGACCAAAGGGGTCCGTCTATCAAGGGAAATGGAACCCCAGACCATAACTCCTGGTTGAGGGCCTGTATGGCGTGCAATAGTGAAAGTAGGATCGGCAAGCTGTTCTGGTCGTCTTCAGATACGTCTTCGATGATCGTCGCGACATAGTTGGAAGCGGGATTCGTCGCTAAAGACTATACGTTCCCGGTCAGCATCATTCCAACGTGATGGAGCCAAGCACCACTGCAATCTGTTTCAACAGTGGGCAGGCGTGAATGGCAAGTGGCTTAACTGTCGGTACGAGAATAGATTTCTCTCTATGAACCGTCTGTGAATGGCCATGGTAGACACTCGTGTGCAGGTCGCAAGTCTGGTAGTTGATAGCGATGAATCAGGCGCTGTGACAGCTGATCTGACAATCACTCCCGATCTGTTGTGGCCCTAGGTCGACCACTACCATCATGACGCTGAATCTAACTAGCGACGAATATGATCCCGATCTGTTGTGGCCCTAGGTCGACCACTACCATCATGACGCTGAATCTAACTAGCCACGAATATGATAATATATTACATTACATCTATTTCCCGCCACACTACGATTTTCGTATTTTGTAGTTAACTAGACTCATTCTTCCAAAGTACCAGGATTCCTTAATTCTGCAAAATCTTGTAATTGCGGCTGCAACCTCAGAACTATCATCTGTATGATCTCAATATATAGTTTTTTTCGAGTATAACAGTTCCACAGTCTCCACTTTTCTCACTATAAATTCCATGAATTTTTTCCTAGCTCCTGATATTTTTCGAACAGCTCCGATTCAATTTGAGCCCTGTCCCTTACTGCGGGAAATGTTTTAACTAACGCGACCTTAAAAACATTTAAGTTTATACTTTTCGTTTGCCGGTTTCAACTAATGTATGTGTTTCTATGTGTGTGAATCAACTCAAGGCCTGACCTATCAAAACGAACTAGGTATGGCAACCTTCTGTTGCTCGTCGTTTGGATAGAATAAGTGGTTCCCCCCAGTCCTTTTACAGAATGTACTACAGATGTCTTACCATCAACACTCACGGCTGGCTGTATTGATGCTCGCATAGCGTCTATAATACACCTGAAACATCAGAATGACTTTAGAGACTTCGAATCATTTTTGAGAAGAGAAACATAGCCACGGAACAAATTTCTCATTTAAATGCTTTATTGGAACAGTAAATGAGCATAGCCAGATGTGGATTTATGGGATCACGCCTATCGCAATCGCGGAGTCCTCTCATTTCAAAGGCCCTCAAAATTTCAAACAAGATGGAATTTTTATTTAATAACTCTGTTCGCATTCAAAAACTTAATTGCCCACCAGCGACCGAGTGGTAAGCTCGCTGATCGCTGTTAGTTACACTCGGTTCAAAAATCCTGGCCAAGGTCTTAACGGCTTGTGAGTTTTCCTGGTTTTCCCTATGTGCAACGTAAATGTCAGTCAGATAGCTTAAAATGTCTTTTATAAAGATACCTCTCTTCTCGGCAGACAACCCCCCGAGTGCAACCCCCGAGAGACCCATAATTAAATAACCCTAATCGATACAAAATCCTTCGATTTTCTTTATACTGTTACGAATTTCACATTTATTTGGCTATTTATTTAGAATTGTAATTAGATTTGCTTCATGTTGCCTTAGCAACGCAGACGATTTTTGAAGAGAAAGCTACGTCGAAAAAAAAAATAACAATAAAAATAAAAGAGCGCGTGCATTTAATGCTTAATAAATAAATATCTCGTAATTACTGTTGCCATCCAGAAAAATCTAGAAAAATCGTGATTGTTCTACTGATAATTAAAAAGCTTATAAAAGCCGAGGTGAAACACCTCATCTCAGTTAGTCAGTTAGTTGTTGTTGTTGCTGTTATACTTGTAGCTGTAAAAAGCGAACTGCTTAATGCTGTATTGATTGTAGCGATTTCGCTGTGAGATAGAACTATTTTATCTGTTTTGAACTGAGTTTTTGCTAAACGTTTGAGATATTGTGATATTGTGCGAAGATTTGTGAAGAAATATTTCAGCATTTTAATTTATTTCTTGTGGAAAGAATAAATTTTTGTTAACTTTTTACGACTTGTGCATTCAATATATAACGAACCCGTACGCACGTAACAATATTTGGTGTCAGAAGTGGGATTTTTGAATGCCATTAACTAGAGCAATGGAAGAACAATTAAGGCAATTCATGGCAGCCTTTGCTGCATTTAAAGAAGAAATTAAAGCTGGCCAAGATTCCGTGAAAGAGGAGATGAAAGCTGGCCAAGATTCCGTGAAAGAGGAGATGAAAGCTGGCCAAGAATCTGTTAAGGAAGAAATGAAGGCTGTTCAAGAAAAGATGGAAGAATCTGTAAAAGATGAAATGAAGGCTGTTCAAGAAAAGATGAAGGAATCTGTAAAAGATGAAATGAAGGCTGTTCAAGAATCTGTAAAAGATGAAATGAAGGCTGTTCAAGAATCTGTAAAAGATGAAATGAAGGCTGTTCAAGAATCTGTTAAAGATGAAATGAATTCTGTTCAAGAAAAGTTGGAGAAATCTGTTAAGGAAGAGATGAGAGCCGTTAAAGCAAGTCAAGTAGAAATGAAAAAGGAAATTACTTGCATAATAGAAAATAAATTTGAGGCTATGGAAGGCAGAATAGACGCGGTTGAAAATAAAGTTTCTTCTGTCAAAGAACAAATAGAAGATAGAGTTTCTGCCGTAGAACAACAAATCGATTACAGAATTTCTGCTGTGAAAGAACAAATTCAAGAAAGAGTTTCTGCTGTGAAAGAACAAATTCAAGAAAGAGTTTCTGCAGTGGAGCAACAAATTGATGACAAAGTTTCCGCAGTTGCCAAAGAAGTTGATACTTTAAAGAAATTCGTAGCGACGGCAGGAAGCAATTCGGATACTTTTAAATTCCTAGCCATGCCTGCGCATCCTTCTCTGAAGCTATCGACATATGATGGGAAGACCTCCTGGCAAGTGTATAAGACACAATTTTCTATAGTTGCGGAAGCAAATGGATGGGATTCCCAAGCTAAGGCCTGTCACCTTGCGGCTTCTCTGAGAGCAGACGCAGCGGATATCCTTCAGACTCTTCCCGAAAACAAAAGGCTAGATTTCGAAGCTCTGTCCGGCGCATTGGAGCTGCGTTTTGGAGAGAAGTGTTTAAAAGATTATAGCAGGCTTCAGTTAAAATCCCGTCAACAGAAGTCTACGGAAACACTCCAGGAGCTCGCCACGGATGTTGAAAGGCTGTCCCACCTCGCCTTTTCGGAGTGCCCGACAGAAACAAGAGAAATCCTGTCCCTGCAATACTTCATCGACGGCATCCGGGATCCTGAAATACAGAAAGCACTGCGAATGGCTGATGTGAAGGACTTAAAAAGTGCTCTGGTCTACGCCATGAAATTTGAGGCAGCACAGCAAGCCACTCGTAGAGACCGCCACCCAATCAGAGCTGCTCACATACAAGAACCAGTGGATCCAATGACTGCTCGCCTAGACGAATTAACCAGAAAGGTGGATGCTTTGACACGGAATACTGGTGACAAGAAATCGTTCGTAAAGTGCTGGAACTGCGGTGCTGAAGGACACATTCGAAGAAACTGCAGAACACCCCAGGGCACGGATGTTAAAACCGCGCCTCTCAAGAAGGAGGGAAACTAATTCGTGGCCATCTCGCGGGGCGGAGGTTGCCAGATAATGAAAAGCCCCAGTTTAAAGCGCTTCAGATTTCTGCAGTGAGTGGCGGCAATAACGGAATTTTCATCATGGGACAAATCAATGGAATTCCTTGTAACATGACGATCGACACGGGAGCCAATGTTACCATCATTCGAAAAGATTTGGCTCAACAACTCGAAGGTAAACTTATCTGGACGCCGCCCTGCGTTACCCTCCAGACTGTGTCCGGGGAGAAGATCGATATAGAGGGGAAATTAAACGTTAACATCACGTTTGGAAGTGCCACTTACCATCACACGGCCTATGTAGCAGAAATTACAGACCCTTGCATACTCGGATTGGACTTTTTAAGGAAACACAATTTTTCCTTGGACTTTAAAAATAACGAACTGCATTCTGCCTCTGAAGACATAACTTTATTCGAAATTAATGATGAAGGAGTGAAATCTATCCACAAAATAATAGCTCAAGACGATATCACAATACCGGCAAGAACAGAAATTTTACTTCCTGGATCCATAGCCGAAAATAGAAATTTCCGCTACGGCGTCATGGAATATCCCAAGAAATGTAATAGCCCTAAAGGAGTATTAATAGCCTCAGCACTCGTCGACCTATCAGGGACCGTTATCCCGGTGAGAGTTGCCAATGTAACTGATAAGGCGAGGGTTATTAAGAAAGGTGAAGTGGTTGCAGAATGTACCCCAGTAACCAGCGTTGAAAGAAAAAGTAACATCTCAAAACCCGTGTCTTCCGACAACATTATATCGGAGTTACTGCAGAATGCGCAATTAAACGATGAAGAAAAGAATGCTGCCGAGCGTGTTATTAAAGATCTTCAAGATGTTTTCTCCCGTTCGTCTTCTGACGTTGGTCGAACCAGTTTGACTCAACATAGAATCGATACTGGTGATCATCCACCAATCAAGCAACATCCAAGACGTCTGCCGATTGCGAAACAGGAAGAGGTACGAGCACTTTTAAAGGACATGCAAGAAAGCAATGTCATCGAGCCTTCAGCAAGTCCCTGGGCATCTCCCATCGTCCTGGTGAGGAAGAAAGACGGATCAACCAGATTTTGCGTTGACTATCGCCGGTTGAACGAGGTTACGAAGAAAGACAGTTACCCTCTTCCTAGAATTGACGATATTCTGGATACTCTTTCTGGAAGCAAGTGGTTCTCGACACTTGATTTAAAGAGTGGATATTGGCAGGTAGAAATACATCCTGATGACCGAGAAAAGACGGCATTTACTACAGGACAAGGACTTTGGCAGTTCAAGGTGATGCCGTTTGGACTATGTAATGCGCCGGCTACATTCGAACGTCTAATGGAGACTGTTTTAAAAGGTCTTTCATACGAAGCCTGTCTGATATACCTGGATGACATCATCATCGTCGGGAAGAGTTTCGAAGAACATTTGGAAAATCTTAGAAAGGTGCTTCAGAAACTGAAAGAAGCCAATCTGAAGTTGAGTCCCGCTAAATGCAAATTATTCAGACAGGAAGTGACTTACCTCGGACATGTCATCTCTGCTGAAGGTGTGCGCACGGATCCTGAAAAAGTGTCAGCAGTTAAAGACTGGAGACGTCCCGAAAATGTCCACCAGCTGAGAAGCTTTCTAGGGCTTTGCACCTACTATAGGAGATTCGTGAAGGATTTTTCTTCCATCGCAAGACCCCTTCACAAGCTGACAGAGAGCAAGCAAAAGTTCGTGTGGACAAAAGAATGTGAGAATGCATTTAAGAACCTGAAGGAAGCCTTAACATCTGCTCCAATCCTGACGTATCCTCAGCTCGACAGACCATTTATTCTCGACACGGATGCGAGTAATGAAAGTGTCGGCGCTGTTCTGTCCCAAGAAATAGAGGGCCAAGAACGTGTAGTAGCTTACTGGAGCAAGTGCCTATCTAAACCGGAGAGGAATTACTGTGTCACCAGGAAAGAGTTGCTCGCCATAGTCAAAGCCGTAGAACATTTCCATCATTATCTATACGGCAGAAAATTCCTGCTCCGCACAGATCATGCATCATTGGCCTGGCTTTTAAATTTCAAGAATCCTGAGGGTCAGATAGCCAGGTGGATACAGAGACTCCAGGAATATGACATCACTATCCGTCATCGCAAGGGACAGTCGCACGGAAACGCTGACGCCTTGTCTAGAAGACCTTGCCCAGAAAACTGCCGATATTGTTCCAGGGTCGAAGCTAAATACCAACTGGTTAATCCAGTCGCACGGCAAATTACAGCATCAACATTGGCTGATCCAGATCCATGGACTGACAAGGAAATCAGGAAAGACCAGCTACAAGACCGTGATATTAAACCCATAATTGAGTTAATGGAGACCTCAAACAGAAAACCTACTTGGCAGGATATTTCGAGCTATAGTCCCACTACAAAACAATATTGGGCTCTCTGGGACTCACTCCATATTCGAAACGGCGTCTTGTACCGAAAATTCGAATCGGATGATGGAAAAACTTTCCGATGGCAGCTGGTACTCCCAAGATCCCGAATCCCGGACGTCCTTAAAGAACTACATAGCAGCCCTGCAGGAGGTCACTTCGGAATAATGAAGACCTTGCAGAGAGTTCGGGAGCGTTTCTACTGGAATAATGCAAAGGATGACGTGCAAAAGTGGTGCCGAACTTGCGATGCCTGTGTAAGTCGGAAAGGACCGAAGAAACGCAGCCGGGGGAAGCTGCAACGTTACAATGTAGGAGCACCTTTTGAACGTATCGCCTTTGACATCTTAGGACCTCTGCCACGAACTGCTGATGGCAACAAATACATCCTCGTTGCCATTGATTACTTCACCAAGTGGCCTGAAGCGTATCCTATTCCTGATCAAGAGGCTGTCACAGTAGCAGAGATGATGATACAGCACTGGATTTCCAGATTCGGAGTGCCTCTTCAGTTACATTCCGATCAGGGAAGGAATTTTACCTCGGCTGTAGTCAAGGAACTCTGCAAGCTACTCGGCATTGACAAAACCCAAACGACGCCTTTACATCCCCAGTCGGACGGTATGGTAGAGAGGTTTAATCGAACCATCCTCAATAACCTCTCATTAGTGGTTTCCAGAAACCAACAGGACTGGGACAAGAAGTTGCCACTATTTTTACTGGCTTACCGCAGTGCTGTCCACGAGACTACCGGCTATTCCCCATCTCAGATGCTCTTCGGTCGTGACCTTCGTCTGCCATGTGATCTTTTGTTTGGTCGCCCTCCAGATGCGCCTTCATCGCCTGAGGAATACATTCAAGACCTCCAGGCCCGGTTTGAAGTGATGCACAACTTTGCACGAGAGCGAGTCAACTTGGCGACGGAGAAGATGAAGACCCGCTACGACACGAGAGCTACTGGACATCGTTTCAACGAAGGAGACAAGGTGTGGTTATGGAATCCGACTCGTCGAAAAGGACTTTCTCCGAAACTACAATCACCTTGGGATGGTCCTTACACAGTCCTAAACAGGCTGAACGACGTCGTGGTTCGGATCCGTAAGTCATCGAACTCTAAACCTAAAGTCGTTCATTACGACAGGTTAGTTCATTACTATGGCCATAGTACGTAGTGTATATAGTTGTAAATAATAATGTACATAGTATAAGACCATGGTCCTATTTGTATTTAGTATTTGATTTGTATTTGTTAAGTATTAGTATTTGATAAGTATTTGTATTTAATAGCATTTGTATTTGATAGTATTTGTACTTAGTATTTGAATTGTATTTCGCGTTGGATAGAATTTAATTTGCTGAAAGTCACTTATTTTAATTATTGTTTATTTTGTTATTATAAAGTAATGTTTATTATAGCACTGATGCTTTAGTTGTAAGTTTGGCTTCCTGTCCAGGGATTGTACTGCCCGGGACGTGCAGTCCTTGGGAAGGGGGCAATGTTACGAATTTCACATTTATTTGGCTATTTATTTAGAATTGTAATTAGATTTGCTTCATGTTGCCTTAGCAACGCAGACGATTTTTGAAGAGAAAGCTACGTCGAAAAAAAAAAAACAATAAAAATAAAAGAGCGCGTGCATTTAATGCTTAATAAATAAATATCTCGTAATTACTGTTGCCATCCAGAAAAATCTAGAAAAATCGTGATTGTTCTACTGATAATTAAAAAGCTTATAAAAGCCGAGGTGAAACACCTCATCTCAGTTAGTTAGTTAGTTGTTGTTGTTGCTGTTATACTTGTAGCTGTAAAAAGCGAACTGCTGTTTGTTTACTTAATGCTGTATTGATTGTAGCGATTTCGCTGTGAGATAGAACTATTTTATCTGTTTTGAACTGAGTTTTTGCTAAACGTTTGAGATATTGTGATATTGTGCGAAGATTTGTGAAGAAATATTTCAGCATTTTAATTTATTTCTTGTGGAAAGAATAAATTTTTGTTAACTTTTTACGACTTGTGCATTCAATATATAACGAACCCGTACGCACGTAACAATACTACTAAACTGATCTTCTGCATGCATTAGTTGTAGTAATACAAAGCTAGATGGAAGAATAAAATAAATTTAGTAACCAATTTCAATTAAAATATGAATATTAAATTATAATACTCCATTTAATTCTCTAAAATAACCCCTATGAAGTTATTTCTCTTTTTAGAATCTCTTCTTACAGGCTCTTAAATTACTGAACTATTCAAATGGTCATCTGGATAAAGGATTTATGGAGCACTAGCTTTTACCCGCGGTTTCGCTCGCCTTGATGTCCTTAAATAAGTTTCAAAGACTATTGAAAAGAAAATAAAACAATTTGATTTTTTTTCTTATTGCCTGACCAGTATAATCAGGATAAAATTTTAGTTACTATTACTCATTTTTTAAGTTAAAAAAATACACTGCGCGTAAAATTTCAGTAAATACTGCCCTTCTTCATTGAGATAAAAAGAAATCCATGTTGATGTCGGTAAGATGCTATTCTGCATAATTTTTTAAATCCGATTCGGATATATCAAACATTGCAATCTTATCATATTTTTTTGGTCTTACTAAAAAATTCTTAAATTCTTAATTTAAAAAACTGAAAAACATGCTTTATTAATATATCTCACTACAAAATAAATAATTTTCATTACCAAGATTTCAAAAGGTTGCGTGATTTAAGTCACGCACCTGCGCGCGCAGACAAAGTTTTACATCGTTTAACTTATCGTTATGAAACTTTCAACCTTTAATGTTTATACAACGACAATCATTTTAACCTATAAAACCTATTATATAGTTTAAGTTGCGCCAGATAAGTAACATATTGTAGCCTATTACATATTATAACCTATAATCTTTTCTAATATATCTAAAATATTTCTTGACAATTTCATGATGATCGGTTAAGTAATTAAGGCATGAAAGCGTAAACAAACAAACTCCCATTCGCATTTATAATATTTAGTTAGGATATCGTACAAACGATCTCGATTGACGTTTTTTCAAAATCTGCCTAAAAAATCAAAATCTATCGTCTAAATATTAATGTACATTTTATGAATGTTCAAGAGCTGTTTAAAATCGCAGCATGTCAACTCCGTGCGCAAAATCACAAAACTTAATCTTAAATAAGGTTTTTTTTTTTTTTTTTTTATCACAGAACTTGCTTCAATCAAAACAAAGACTTCCCTTCGTTGTCAAAGTTATGAAATAAAATGCTTTACGGAGGAAGGAATGAAATGAGATTCCACCGTAAAAAAAGCAGGGAATCTGTGGCAATTGAATAATGATTCTCCCATTACAAAGCTTTTATTCAGGTTGCCGATCTCAAGATGGAAGAATTATTTTGACGCCAAATATCGCCAAATAGTCACTGACATGCCATGAAATGCAGTAAAATTATTTTCTAATTAAAAGCACTGGAAAACTAAATGCATTTCTTTTGAGAACAACATATAACGTTAAAATATATAAATGTTCTTCTCGTTGAAAGTTTAAGGGTTAAACAATGGTAACTTAACAATTTTTAGGAACCTGGGTAAGTTTTAAGAAGAATTTCAAGGTCAAAGAGATATCTGTTTAATTATTTTATAACTTTGAACCATTTTGAAGTATTGTTCATATACCATAACGTTTTGCGAAGTTCAGCAAGGATAGATTCAGAAAGATTTATGAAAATCTCAAGACGTATAAGAGAGTATAAACACATTTTTAGAATTATTTCCATGAAAGATTTTTTTAAATATAAATATTGCGAATTAAAGCTTTCGGGAAACTGTGCATAATTTAAAATGAGGAATACCATACAACATCTTGAAATTCATTCTTCTTTCAAAATGTCTCATGCAAATAAGCTACGGTTGGAAGGTGGTGTTTTTTGCTTTTCTGATAAAATGTTTTCTTATACGCAGTTCAAAAACGTTGTGAAATGCGTATATAGAAATTTCTAAGCACAAAATAAGCAATATTTTTAATCAGAAAAGAAAAAAAATATTAATCATTGTTTTTGCATGGAAAGAAGACCCCTAACTAATTTCGAAAATGGAAAGTACAGTTACTAATGTTTCTAAAGAAAAGATTCTGGTAACCAAAAAGTCTGCCGACTCGGAAATCAGTTTTAAAGTCTTTAAATGCATCTATAGCAATAATAAGCACTTCTGTTCCTAAAAACAAAACGTCCATATTCTTTTGCCGGGGTGTGTGACTGAAGATATAGAAAACTGTATAAGATATTTCTGCCGCCTTCTTAGCATGCCTACGTGGTGTAATGGCCAGCACACTCGGCGCGTATTCGAGAGGTCCTTGGTTCGAGGTCTGGAGAGTTCATTGCTCATTTTTCATCTCTCCAGCTTTCAAAAAAATATCTAATGTCTCTACAGTGGCGCCCGAACTAAAAAAGGTGGTGGATGATTATTCTCCACTACCAGGATTTGGCGATAGGATCCCCGATCTCCAGTCGTCCTTTAAAAAGAGGGAGTATATAAGGTATTTCTGCCTTCTGTTTCGAAATAACCTAATGTTTCTATAACTGTTGGAAAACCATTTAGTAGAATAGAGATAGGAATGTATTGTGACCTTAGATTCAGCTTAGATTTATCTAAAACCCACAAAAAAGAAATCCCTCTTTATTACCGAAAGTGTTAAGAAGGTGTTGTATTAGCTAGGTGCTGATAATACAAAGGAAGTTTCATATAAGACTTATGACTTTTGCTATTTTATCCTATACTAAGAAATTCAAAATAAGAGAAGTGTTAAAATCAACCCATCGTACCACCAGAAAAATGTTTTACGATGTACATATACATAAAGAAAAATTTAATATCTTTATCCCAAAGTCTTTCATTCTATATCTCAATGATTTCCTAAAATTTCAAAGAGTAAAACTGCACCCACTGAAAGCCATCATTCATACTTCGAAAGCTACTTTTGTATTCTTTGAAAAAATTAAATCTGCTACAGGTATAAGAAAAAGAAATTTGCAGATGGATGCGAGCCAGTTTCCCTTAAAAAGTCCTCCACGAAGGCAGATAGCTTTGAGATGCTCTGCCTTAATCAATTAACCTAACTTAACTGCATACGCTTGAGGCAGTAATCCAAAGACTCCGATGCAGCAGGCTCTGGAGTCCTCATCCCTCATACATTATACTGTAGCTATTTGTAGCCTATTTATTGCAGTCTTCAATGTAATATTTATATTAATCTTTTGATTTATCCTAAAGTAGTTTATCAAGTCTGCTACAATTTTGTTGCGTTATTTTAATGCATGACGTATGTGTTTTCGGATTATTACTAAGATTCAAGCAGAAAGGTTAATATTTTTAAATAAATAATAGCTGCTAAGCCGAAGTTGACGCTATAATACGCACAGAGTTTTTGCCACACTTTTTAACTTTCCCTTCTAGAAACTTGATACTTAAATCATTTTCCCCATTGGTAGAATTTGCATTAATTCACGCCCGCTAGAAAATTTAAATATTCCGGCATTGACAATTAAGGGAATGAAGGCTTATAGGAAATGAAATTAAAATTAAATTAAACTGCTTATTTAAAGTAAATAAAATTGAATTAAACTGGTTATTTAAAATAAATGAAATTAAATTTAACTGGTTATTTAAAGTAAATATAAATCTCTACTATCTATTTCATATTTTGTAAAACTTTAACGAATTCTGATTAACAAACTAAGCTATTTCAAAACGAATAGTGGCAGCACTGCACGGAATAAAACATTTTTATCTCCAGCGTGCGAGACTGTCTATCGGAAATTCTAAAATTATATTGTTCTTAAATATTTTTAGCCCAAAAGGGCGTTAGCCCAAATGCTCTCGTAACGTGCGTGCGTGCGTGCGTGCGTGTGAAAGAAGAAAAAGGCCCTTTTCGGCGTAACATAAAACCTGAAAGCTATCAGACCTTTTTAAAAAATTTTATTTATTTTTTTAATGGTGGGCAGTAGCCATTATGGACACTGGCGGGTGGTCTCCTCATTATGGAGCCATTTAATAGGTGGGTCACCGTTACCTCCTATGAAAGGACAGACCATTTACACCTAAGCCTTCTCCGGGATTCGAAACTAGACTCTTCGGTACCGCAAACAGAGTCAGTGGCAGTTTGGTTGAACCTGCGTACGACGATCTTACTACTCAGCCATTGGTGTTGGACACTGAATTAATTTTTTTGAAACAACTGCAAAAAAGGAAATTTTATCGTTTTTCCACCATTTTAACATTTGACTGATTATATATTTCTGTATAACACGATGGGGAAACAGCTTTCTTTTTTGATTTAATTTAAGGTGACTGTCATTAAAACGTACCGTTGAAGGCAAATTTATTGGAATAATATGGTTGCGTGCGTACGGATTCGTAATAGATTGAATGCACAAGTCTGACGAAAAATTAATAAAATTTATTCTTATCACAAGAAATAAAACAAAATGCTTAAATATTTCCTCAGAGATATTCGCCCAATATCCCACAGTAGTTATATTTTAAACTACTAAACACAATTCAAAGAAAATAATGCTAAATAGAATCATAAATACTAAGAACACACTTCAAAGCGCAAAGAAAGCTAATCTGATCTCAAAATTACAGCAGAGAACTAAACAACAACAGTTCACCTAAAACAACTGAACTGAGATGTTTTCCTCCGGCTTTTTAATCATGCACGAGAACATTCTGGTAATTTGTATTTTCTCGAGGTTTCTGGAAAGCAAAAGAGTACAATTACGAGATATCTCTTTATTAAATGCTAAATACACGCGCACTTGTATTTTTACTTTTCTGGCGTAGCTTTCTCTTAAAATTTGCCACGCGCTGCATTGCACCGGAAAATGAAACAATTTTAATTACAATTCTATCAAAAGTAGCTAACTAAATACAAAATCCATAACAATATTTATTGGAGGGAAAATATTTCTTGTGATATTAATACTATTTTTTTAATCTGTCTCATCTTTAATCTATCATTAAATCAAAATCTTGCATACTGAATCTGAGTTTTCCTTGTGCATAATACTGTGCTGGAAAAAAATTATGCTTTTGATAAAATGATCATTGTTCTAAATCAGAGTTTCTCAACCGTGATCTTGTCTAAATCCTGGTAACGGGCAGGCTGCCGGAAAGCTTTCGTGGCTTTCCTCATGTATATTGTTAACACTACAAACCAGTTTTAATTTCTTCAGAACCGCTTTATGAGGAATGCAAGAGTCGATAATTGAAACTGCTATAATTTAAATTTTGAGCAAGGGGATAAAAGTATACATACTTTTGCATGTTTGGAAATCAATTTACATTTTTTGAAGCATACTTTACTTAAATATGCTCATTCATATTTAAATTAATGAACTCATTATTGAAGAATATAAAATAAGTCCAGGCAGATAATCCTAATTTGCTATGCCATAATTTAAATAGCCTGACTCTTAAGCGTGGTTCCTCCAAATCTTTAATTTCTGTATATTACGGTGTATAAGTGCGCACCTATAATTTTAAACTATATTTTTAAATTTTTAGGTATATTCGCCATATAACGCGCACCCTTTTCCTGACGAAGAAACCTGAAAGATAAGTGCAATGCTGATACCTTTTAAAGCTTTTCTCATGCTTTCGAATAATGATATACTGAAATGATAAGCGAAAAGGGAAACAATATGTGTGGAGGGATTGCTTGAAGGAGTAAATAATTCTTCAAGGAGGGTGGGTTGTATTCAATGCAGATGTGCAAAAGAATGTAATTCTAGGGTTTCGCGAAAAAAGGGAACATAATTTCACATAGGAATGTATTTTGAACCGAATGAATTCGCGGAATCGATATAATGTTCCTTTTAGTAGTAAACATGGTTCCTCCTAGTTTCAAATGCAGTTTGGTTTAGCGCTGGTTCAAATGCATTTAAATGAAAAGATACTTATTTTCAACAAATCCAGGCTTTTTAAACTTAATTTTAATGTATTCCACAGTAACATGAGTTTTATTTGCTAATCTTCCTATTTCAGCGAGAGGTTTTCAATTTTTGTACGTTTTAAAAAAAGAGTTTTGTGACATTAGTTGAAATTTCACTTCTTTCTTTCTTGTTTTCGAAAAAAAAATAGGTGAGGATTCAATTAATTAACAAGTAAAAATAAACAAACAAACAAACAAGAAGTTAAATTAGGTGTTGCTATAGGTAGCAAGAAGTTTGCATACGAAAAAACTGAAACTTTTTTAACTGAATAATTATTTTTTTCTTTAACAATTTTACCAATTTAAAGCATTTTTGATGTTTGAAGGAATATTGTATATTAATTTATCCATTTACAGGAAATACATCAAGTTTAAGGTTTTGAATTTCCCTATTGTTTTGACTTATATTACAAGCAAATTATAAGTTAGTTAGGATAAAATAAAAAAAATTGGCTTTAAAATTTTTATGCAATTCTCTCATGCATTTGAATTTTGCCGAAAACTGAGGTAATTTTTTTTTTCGGCGCCAAGCGCGGCCATAAGTCGCCTATCTTGATGTCGCGCGAATCTTTTCGATAAAGAAATCGGTTTCTTTTTCCTCTCATTCTGCTTTTTTAACTCTACTGGCATGTGCAGGGCCTCCTTGAGGTCAAGTTGAGTTCGAAAAACTCTTTTGTTTCGAAAGTGAGACAACGTTCTTCGCTTTTCCGCTGCTCTCGCTATTATGCCAATGAAAAAAAAAATTGTTTGGAACTAAATGGTTATGTTCCATCTCAGAAGTTATATCTTGAATATAAAAGTTCAAAATATTATATTTTAGAAAACATGAATATGCTTTTCATGTGGCATTATACTTATCAATGCAATGTATGAATTATATTTACTTCATATTTTCTTATGCTATGTGAAGTATGTTATTAAAAATCCTCCTATGTGTTGATTTATGTATCTCGGTTTCATTTAAAGAGTAAACTTACATTTCCAGAAACGATTTCGACATCCATAGAGAATTTGTGAACTTTTTATCCCTGTAATGCACGCTTACAGAATAACGCGCAAGTTTAAAAAAAAAATCCTGAAAATCAAAACATTTTTATTGTATGTATGATCCAAGTTCAGCAGTTTTTACGAAATATAAAAATATGATGTGTACACCACATGACTTCCTTGTACGGAACACTAAATTATACGCATTTTTTGCTGCCTTCCATTTAAACTTATTTCCTCGAATTTCATTAGAGATATATTTCTCATTCAATTAATCCAGTTCCCACTTCGCATCAAGGCAAAAATACACGAAACCTCAAAATATATTTATTAAAAATTGAAAAATGTTGAAAATATAAACACCAATTTTAGTCCCATTCGGCAAAAAGACGCAGAAGGTGCAGAAACTGACTTAATTCACTATTCTGCTACGTTTGAAATGTAAACAAATATGACTGGTATGGTAAAAAATTAGGCTTAACCGCACTTAAACAGATTTTAAATTGTTGTTAATTCTGCAACTGTTGCATGCAGATTAACTAAAGGTATAAAAACCTTAACCGGAAGATAAGAACAACATAATTCAATCATTTAAAAAAAATGCATAATTTAATAACGTATAAGAATAAAAAAAAACTAAGCTCACGGAATCGAGTAACAGAGTGGGCACATAATGGTGAGGCCGATTGCAATCAAAAAGGGAGGTGCACAACTACATGTTATAGCAGTTCTATACACAAAATTTCAACGTATTGCCATCGGTAGCGATCAAAATGGATATTTTCGTTGAAACATGATACTCGAAAATTTTCGCGATTTCAATACTTACTTTACTTCGTACAAGGAAGTAAAAAGGAAGACCACATTTTATTGCAAGAAATGCATGGCGTATTTTTTTAATTAATTAGTGTTCTTGTATTTGCGAAAAGTGTTTCAAATCATTACTTTTTAACAGCAATATTTTTTCTTATAACATTTTCCCCTAAACAGTCTTCGAAAGATATCCGAGATGTTTGATACCAGCTTACTCTCGTCTGCTGGCTTAACAACCAGCGAACCTGAAGATACTAAGTTCAGAATTCAGAGAAAGGAAATACTCGAAAGAAGTTTTTAATCCTCGTATCGAATTGCAGCCACGGAGAGAATCATATAACAAAGCTCACGGGCACATGAAGGACGTTTTTCATCAAACATCTCGAGTAGGATGGCATTAACTTTTAATGTTTTGCATTCATTCAGTTATCGAAGATAGTTTTCGAGAAAAGATCGTTGCAAAAATCTTAGTAATTAGATTTAACCTAGTTTAAAATTAAATACTATTTATAGAGAAAAGATATGAAGAAACATATTAAACAGTTACATAAATATTGTTTTAATAAACAGACATTTATTTGGACATCTGTTGGGAGATTTGCTTCTAGTTCTTCAGTAGGCGGATACCTTGTAGACATCAGGTATTTTTTAAAGCAGGAGAGATGCAAAATGAGCAATGCCCTCTTCGGGATTCGGCCCACGGACCTCTCGCATATGCTTCCAGCGTACTGACCACTATACCACGAAGGTATGCGAAGAAGGCGGGAGAGATACCTTATATACTCTCCCTTTTAAAGGGTGATTGGGGATTAGGGTACCCAATAACCAAATCCCGGTGATGGAGAATTACCATCCACCACCCTTTTAGATCGGGCGTCACTTGTGGAATCATTAGTTTACTTTAGGAGTGATAAAAAATGAGCAACGCCTTCACCGGCACTCGAACCACGGACCTCTCAAATATGCGTCGAGCGTGCTGACCACTGGACCACAAAGGCATGCGAAGAAAGCGGGAGAAATACCTTATATACTCCCCTTTTAAAGAGCGACTGGGGATTAGAGGACCCAGTCACGAAATCTCGGTGGTGGAGAATCATCATCCACCACCTTTTTGTTCCGGCGCCACTGTAGAGACATTAGGATTTTTTTGAAGCTGGAGTACATGAAAAATGAGCAACGCCTTCGCCGGGACTCGAACCACAGATCTCTCGAATACGCGTCGAGCGTGCTGACTTCTATACCATGAAGGCATGCGAAAAAGGTGGGAGGAATAGCTTATAATCTTTTCTATGCAAAATGTAATCTTCGAGAAAAAACGAAGTCAGTGTTCCTGAGCCATGAAAACCCTTCAGCAAATGAATTATCAATTTTCAATCACTGTAGATTGATAAATGTGTGTAGATTATATAAAATTACATGGGGGATTTATTATTTCTGCTTTCAGCAAGATTTATGGATTACTGAAACTTATTCTGCTATAAAAGCATAGCATAGGGTTTCCAAATTTCACGCAAGAAGTAATTTTGATACAAAACACAGGTGTATAATTAAAATTTGCAACTGTTTTATTGATTCATAAAGTATACAGTACAGGAAAGTTTGGAACAGCATATCGCACGAATGGCTTCCATGGCTTTGCTGGCACACGCACGCACTGTTTTGTTGAAATTTACCATAACGGTTTTGCAAGAAATGTGGCTGAATTTCTTTGGTACAGCGCTCAGTTTCCTAAAGGCGTGGGTTGTCGCGGGCTTGTTGATGCAAACCTTCAAAAAACCCCAAAGAAAAATGTCAATCGGCGTTCAATCGCATCATCTAAGCGGCTAATTCTGATTACCAAAACGCGAAATTAACGACCAGGAAATGAATAGGTGCCACATTTATGGCATGTGACAACGTTTTGTTGAAACCACGTGTCGTCCACATTTATGTCTGCAATTTAGGCACAAAAAAATGGATTATCGTGACGCGATAGCGAGCACTAGTAACTGTTATTGCTCTTGCGAGAGAGACAATCCGCTGATTGTGCATCGTAGTGTTATCAATAGGCTGTGGAATCGTTACCGAAGGTATCAAAATCCTTGCGAAGATTTGGATCTGGACGCTGGAGGGTTACCATAACGGCAGACGATTGCTTCCTCTTGCTATGTGCAAGACGCCATAGATCAGTAACAGCAACATAACTGGCGTCGAATCTCTCTCCTTCTGCAGGATGGTCCATATCCTGCCAAGCTGTATCGCGTAGAAAATGCTTCCAGCCCAGAATCCGCACCAAATTCTCTCTGAGATGTTGTATATTCACTTACTTCACAACAATCAGTTATGGATTTTCTGAACACTAAATGCGACAATTTTGTGAATTAATTAGATGATTTTGTTCGAAAAATCAGCATCTACTTGTTATTGCTTCATAATCCATTAAATGAATTCTCTTCGCCGTGCGTGGCTTCAGTTCTTGAGTCAATTGAAAGTTATAAGTGTTTAAAATTTTTGTATTTGTGCTGCGATGCGTTAACGCGTCGTCTGCGAGACTATCTGCACAGTCGCAAAGCTTTACCATGGTTACCATTTTTTTTAACCATCATTATTGTTAAAAATAAAATGAAAATGACTGTTCTAAAAATTTGGAGTTGTGTTTAATTGCATATTCGGACCACATTTTTTGAATTAGTAGGCATGAAAAGCAAATCTTTCGTGAGAATACGTTGTAGAGTGCTTCTCAGAATGTCCAATTTTTAGCCACGGTGCCGAACTGATATCCTGGACTCTCATCAACACTCAAACGATCTGCTTTGATATTTTGTGTCGAATAACTTGTTAAAGGACAGCCAGAGTGTTTAAGATCACTAACTGATCTGGCCTCCCTAATTTTTTTAATAAATCTCTTCACAGTTGATGAAATTCAATCACTGTTCCAATCACATTTTGTACGAAAATTGCGACTGTAGCTGCCAAACCTTCATTATTTTAAAAACACTGCTGAATAATGAAAACGCGTTTTTTTTTCTCATGTGGCGCGCCATTTTTAATAAACCTTAACTGCCACTGTCATTTTTGTTTTCGTTGGCAACATTTTATTGCATAAATGGTGCAAAATTCAAATCTTGCCTGAATTTTGGCATATCCCTTATAAGGTTTAGGTGGCGTAATGTGAGTGATTTTTAATCTAAGCGAAATCTCATTTAATTTCTGATCCAGATTTTAAATTTATTCGTTTTAAACTTTCGCATAAACATTCAAATAAATGTGCTGTTTTAAACTTTGAACTAAATTTTATATACTTATTTATATACTTATTTATATACTTTTATATACTTAT
>KK113910.1:343807-405247 GCA_000611955.2 Stegodyphus mimosarum
AGAAAAACTAGCTCCTTTTTTGGAAGCGAAGAGCTCAGGAAAAGTTCGAATACATTTTCACATCTCCTGTCTGAAAACTCTTGACCTACTTGAACAGGGAGGCAACAAAAAAACCGCTTAAATGCTTTAAATGCACGTCTGGTTTTATTATTATTATTATTATTATTATTATTATTATTTCTTTTTCTTTTTCCCCCCTTAAAATTTTGGACAAATTATGTTGCCAGATGCAAAATATGAAATCTTTCTAGCAAATAAAAATAAGTAGCACATTTACCTGCAGAAATGAATTGATGATATCGTAATCATAAAAAGAATCAGGTGGTGATGATACAAGAACTTCTCCGTCTTATTCATTACCTACATTCATTATGAACTAATACGAATTCATCCTCTACTTAAATTCATACCGATTCATCCGCTGCCCACCGATTTTTTTTTTTCTGAATTTATCGTCTCTTCGAAACGTTACTATCGGAAACGACGAAAATTAATTAAAACGTTTTAGGTGAGATGGGCTTCTATACTTTCATCTAGCTTAAATTTCGATTTCTAATACACTCCTGCTCAAAACATAAGCAACAAAGGCAAAACACGGAATAAAATAAAACTATTTAATAGATTTGTTTGAAATTGAACCTAGAGATTTGTGGATACGGTCATCATATCGCGAAAGGCCAAATTGGTCAGAAGCATGTACAATGGAAACATCACGCTAATAATGGGTACGATACCTTCTAGCTGAAATGCGTTTTGACAACGCCGAGGCAAGCTGACAATAGTGCAGTTGGTTGCTTGTTGAAGCCGTAGCGCCCATTCCTGTAGTAATGCATGTCGGAGTTCATGGGATAAGGAGCTTATGTCGTCCCAACATGGGCCAAACATGCTATATGAGGTTCAGGTCCGATGATCTAACAGGCCACGGCAGATGTGAAACGCACTCTCCAATTAACTTCGCACCACTCGAGCTATATGAGGGCTGGAGTTATCGTTCATAATATCGCTTCGTCCCCATTGCAGCGACAAAAGAACGCACAAAACAGTGTACAATTTCGTTGCGATAACGGACGGCTGTGATGGAAGCACCAAGAATCACGTAGAGGTCGGTGCAACTGTTTATTGCTATCCTATAGCCTCCTTTTCTGTAATAGTCTCTTTCGACGATGTTTCATACTCGATAGCTCGTCCCTGGCTCTCGCCATATAACTACCCTTCGAGAATCATTCTTGGCATTAAATCGAGACTCATCCGTAAAGAGCTCGGGGCCTCACTGTACTGGTGTCCAACTGCGATGTTCACAGGTCCAATTCAACCGCGCTGTGACATGAAATGGGGCCAAAGGAACACAAGCCGCAGGTCGTCGGGCGTACTGTCCATCCTCATACAGTCGACGCGATAGGGTTTGGCGGGATAATGGACCGTTCTGCAGCAGGAGAGAGATGCGATACCAGTTGTCTTGCTGTTACTGATCTATGGCGTCTTGCACATAGCAATCGTCTGCCGTTGTGGTAATCCTCCAGCATCCAGATCCTTGTCATCACAGGAGTTTTGATCCCTTTGGTAACGATTCCACAGCCTACTAATGACACTACGATGCACAATGAGCTCTCTCGCAACAGCGAATTGTCTTGCACCCTATTGCACATCCCGTCAGCCCTCCGTCGCTTTCCATCGTGGGAATGATGTCTTTTACTTGCACTTTCTGCTTTAACTGTCTCGGATGACACAGAACAATCGCTGCTTGCGAACTGATGCATAGGTCCGGCATGTCCCTTTTTAAGACGATGTTTGGTGACTGCGAGATTGAGTTTATGGTCATTTTGGTTGCCTGTTTGCATTCGGCGATCTAACCTCTACCTCATACAAAAACTGTATAGGTTTAATTCCCCTTTTTACATTTATATGTTTTCTTTTAGCGTTTGTTGCTTATTTTTTTAGCACGAGTGTATTTGTTAGCTATTCTCTTTCAACAATTTATTTTACAAATTTCTATTTAATGCATATCATCTACCTCCGAATATTAGCGCTAGATATGTACTTTGGCTTTCAATAAATTTAAGCTTCCGTAAACTCATGAATGCGTTTTAAACGGACATGCGTCGCAGTATTAAGAGACAAATTTAGAATAATGAAATATGACTGAAAACAGAATTGCATGTCACATTTGGGCATCATTTTAAAATTTACTTCACAGCATTTGGCCTATCGATAAGATTAAATGTAACAAACCAATGAGCTATTATCGCGTAATGTTTGTTCTCTGTCCCAACATGATTTTTTTTTAAAATGAATAAAAGGGAAAGATTCAGTTTGTATAGGCTACGGGTGAGGGGAGGAGGGATAGCGCAGAAGATTGACTCTCTTTTTACCATAGGATGAAACAGAAAAGGACATATTGGAAAATTACCTTCATTACGTGCATTTAATATGTAAGCAAACTTGCCTAAAACACTGGCATTACAAGCACTTTTTAAAGTTATGAAAATAATAATAAAGTGAGCACCCCAAAAAGCACAGAACTATGTTATTAAAAGGGATTAAATTCTTTAATTTATAGAATAATTAATTTAAATCTTTCCAATAAGATTTCCGTAATAGAAAAAAGATAATAATGAGAGGCTATGAAAATCATAATGAGAGTATAGGAAATCTATGAAATAATTTTGATTTTAATGCATCTTTAAAATTGTAATAATATATCTTTTCATAGTGCAGCAGAATGAATCACAATGGTCTGTAATACATTTTTATGTTTATGGCTGCGAGTTTCTCTAAAACAAAAACTTTGACATTCGAACAGCGTTTCATCATTATTTATAAACTAACGAAAGTACCCGACGCCATTTAAGTTAGATTGAGAGTAATGTATCTAATAACAGACAGAACGATACCGCTGTTATCCTTCTCTAATAACGAGGCAACAGGTACGACTCAAAGTCATACATTTTTCAGTCTGATGCGATATGGAACCCACATAAAATTTTCCATAGAAAAATAAACTAATTCTCTCTCATTATATCAGCAACAATGGCACGCAGTTTTTAATGGTTTTTGTCTTTCTGATCAAATGATCATAAAAGCTCGACTTCCGTCCAATATTTCACTTATATTCAATTTTAGTCGATTAAATGTAGCAAAAAATTTATTGCAATTGATCAGAAATCAATAACGCGAACAAACAAACAAACACGCAAACAGGCATTCTTCTTTATATATATAGATTTTGCAAAACTTACAAATTTTTGACTAACAAACTCTACGATTTGGCGGCGTAAGTCGTCATAGATGGTTGGCTACTACTAAGACATGAAACGGTGGTCACTTTATTGCGGAGGCACCTCCAACAGGTGGGCCAATGTTGCCTCCTGTGAAGGGACAGACAATTTGCATCCATGTCTTCTCCAGGATTCGAACCCAGGTCCTTCGCTACGGCATCAGAGTCACTAATCACTTGGGAAACGTCGTCTTTCCTCTGCCTGGCGGGCCGTAGAGCAGCAGGTGTGGTAATCCCTCTTTTCCTGCATGCTGCAGAAACTTCTTAAGGTGTGGCGAGCAGTCCAGGTCCTCGGCCGGTATCGGCCAAGGTGCACACCACTGTATATCATTATAATACTCGTATTAGGCGTATTGAACGGTAATACGTGTATTATAATGACGTACACTGGTGTGCAAAACTTAACAGGTGTTCTTTCTGCCTTAACTCCACGAGAGACATGAAATTCAGAAATGAGAGACATAATTTTGTATTTAAACGATGACAAGAGCATAGTTGCGCAAAAATGAATACAATGCATACAGTATATAATCAAACAAAAAAAGGTTTTATTGAACTCATAATATTGTTACACATGATTGTCTGTACAAGAGGAAGAACAACAAGCAGATGTTCCTTAATATGGGATATGCCTTTCCCTTACTGCACACCGTCTCTCCATACTCAGCATCAGATTGTCTGTCAGATCTTGAGATAAGAATGCCCATTCCTTAATCAGCATCTGTTTGAGTTGTTGAATGTTCCCCGGAGGATGTAATCGTGCCGCAAGGCGTGCCCCCAAAGCATTCCACACATGTTCTATGGAATTTAAATCAGTGGAGTACGCTGGCCAATCCATTCGAGTGATATCTTCGATTTCCAGTAGCTTCTGAACAGCAGGAGTCCCGTGTAACCGTGCACTATCATCCATTAAAACGAAGTCTGCTCCAATGGCATATTGGAACAGACACACATGGGGAAGGATCACCTCCTGACAATAGCGATTTCCGGTTACAGAACCTCTATCGAAAAAATGGAATTCTATCCGCTCGTTCAGCATAATGCCCTCCCAGACAAGAACTCCAAGACCACCGCAACGGTCTCTTTCCGTGATGTGACTAGGATGAAACCGTATCCCGACCTCTCTCCAAATCAATTGGCGTTGAGTACCGTTTGTGACTGTAAAACGACTCTCATCCGTAAAGAGGACACGACTATATTGATGAGATATCCAATTTTTGTACTCCTCGCACCATTCTAAACGATAGCGTCGATGACCAACTTTCAAAGGGACGCAGCTTTTAGGACGGCGGGCAAGTAGGCGAAAGCGACTGGACACAGTAAACCGCGACACTTGTCGGCCCGTTGTTGTACACAGGTGCTGAGCTATGGAGCTCGCTGATTGGTTGCAGGCTGTTTTCGCTTGCGGGACGATATATCGGTCATCCACTGCAGGTGTTTTCTTGGGCCGGCCCCCACCAACCTTTCTAACAGCTGTACCTATGGTTTGGAAGGCTTTCCAAGTGCGCGAAACGACGCTTTTGTCGATTAAGAACTCTTCAGCTACACTGGTCACACTGCGACCCTTCTCCAGCTTTTCGATCATTCTTCCACGTGTGAGAACATCTAGGTGATTTCTTCTAACCAATATTTCACGAAAGAACACACTTGCACTTGCAGCGAATGTCTTTAATTGCGTCTCCGTCCTTCCTTTTATTGTAGTCTTGAGTTGAGAGTGTCACTCATGTCTCCTGTGACGTTTTGTTCCTGGCATTTGCATACGTATGACCTTTCTATTGAATTGCGTGCTCATTATACTGATCGCAAGAACATCTTTTCTGCAATTTCATAGCTATCTAATTAAAATTTACATCGTTGCTTAAGTATTGCACATCAGTGTACATTTTTCAAATATATTGTAGGGTTTATATTTATTTTAACTTACATTTGTTTTAAGTTATCTTTCCTGTTTAGCCTTCATGTTCCCCCTACAAATGCCCATGCCAGAGTATTTAAACTGTAGTAGCACGCGCAGTTTATTCAAATTTAGCGAAAGCTTGTTGAATTAAAATAGGAAAAGAAACCAGAGTGTGAGAGTCTTGCTTTGAAGTTCGCTAATGAGGTTGCTCGGTAGAATTTAGTTCGGTGCGTGTCGGCCTGTGTGCCTAGCTTTGCAGAAGTGCTAGCTTTCAACTGTTTAATCAGTAATCTTGCTGAATCTTAGCGGTAATTAAAAACGCGGTTAGTTTAGGATCTCAGAGCCTCGTCGGTTAGTTTTTTGATATTTGTTCATGTAGTCATTACTTTCAGTTTTACGTTCTGTTTCAGTTAACCGCCTTGCTGGCGCAAAGAGAGCGTCAAGTAGAAGCATTTGTCATTTTAAAGATAAAATAGAAAGGGCTTCAACCCCTTCTTACATTTCTGTGTAAATTCACACATAGTAGCAGTCACTACCCCAGTTTCTGACAAGTTGGGGCAACGAGATCTTACAATACCATAAAAATAGAGGAAGAAATCGTATTTTGGATGATGACAAAGCCAACTTAACCAATCAGAGAAGTGAGGTACTGC
The DNA here is from genome assembly GCA_000611955.2 of Stegodyphus mimosarum. NCBI lineage: Eukaryota > Metazoa > Arthropoda > Arachnida > Araneae > Eresidae > Stegodyphus > Stegodyphus mimosarum. The sequence continues at coordinate 349,632 of KK113910.1, forward strand.
TAATAGTATTATGATTTAATTATACGTTACAAACATTTTCGCAGCTAATTTGCTATGTTTCCAGGCGATGTAGTGGTACAAAATATGCAAAGTGTTCATAATTTGTTCACCTGTTAAGAAATTCATTAATTAAAAGAGTGTAAAAACACATACCGAAAAACTGTTTAGTATACATAACTTGTTAACTCAAATGTTTTATTATCAATTTTTGGCTGTTTTTGTGAAATGTCATTCACAAACCAAAGTACATTTGTTTGCATTTAGTATATTTTAAGCCGATGCTCGATATTTTTCCTATTATTTGATCCAGTTATTTTTAAACTTATTCGACCACCATTTAATTGACCTTGCAATCAAAAATCCTGTTTTCAGCTCAGATTTAAAACATCTCTGGAAAATTAAACGTAACTCTGATTTCCTTTAGAAAGCATTTGCCCTTTTCTATTAAAGTTGCTATTCTTTTCTTCGTACGTTGTCTACTCTGGTAGTACTTGTAGCAGTGTTATCGAATTTGAAATAACAGATATTTTTAAATGTACAAGCAATTCGTTTGTATAATATCCGTTTCTGCAATTCGTTTCTACGATTAAACTTATGAACTGGAATGCCAACATCTCTAAAAAAGTCATTGCAAATATAATTTTTAACCAAAATGTCGGTATTAAAAAAGTATGCACCGAAATTTAACAAAAACAGCAAGAAATTCTTACTAAAATTTTACTAGAAAATAACATTCCAGTTAACTTCATCAGCAGTCAACTTAAAAATGTTGGAGGGTTCTACACCTATGATTTTTTTAAGGTGATGAATTTTGTATATGAAAGCTCAGAGAAGGATAAAGAAGGATGAATTAAAAGGATTTATGGTGTATTTTGTAAATACGTATTTACTACTCAATTTTTCCTGACTGTACTTTGATACAGTATACTTTGATACTACCTCCTCTTGATAACGTTGCATCAGATTTTAATAGTATTCCTCATCCTTTTCTCTTTATGTCATTTGTATGTGCTTTTATTGTTTTAGGGATTACTTTTGGTTTAAAAATAATGACTTGATGGGGTCTTTTTATTGGGAATTCTAGGGATTGTAATGGTTTCATATTTTATTTCGTTCCTGCCTTTGTGAGTTTGGTTCTAAATTTTTTACTTTTTATCTATAATTAATTAACGTTTCAGCAGCATTTTTCGCAAAAATGCTTTAGGTTTTTTTTTATCATAAAAATGTTATTAATACTACACTCACGTTTGTGAAAATTGCAACACCAAGAAGGAATCGTCATAATTGAATGCAATTTAATACACAGTTGAGTGGTAGTGGTACAAATAAATGATTAAATGTTCAAAGCAAACAAACAAGAACAAGAGATCAGAATCAGTATTTTGTGTGGCCACCACGCGCCGCAATAAGTGCTGCTACACGACGTGGCATGGAGTCAAACAAAGTTTGAATGTCTGACTGAGGAAGAGCATTCCATATCGTTTGTACGCGTACCCAAAGTTCGTCTGCAGACGCAACAGGACGAGGATCACGAGCAAGACGCCGACCAATGACATCCCACACATGTTCAATTGGCGACATATCCGGGGAACACGCAGGCCAAGGAAGAAGCTGTACCTGCTGCGCTGCAAAGAAGGATTTAACAATCCGAGCAGTATGAGGGCGGGCATTGTCCTGTTGAAATACAGCGCCTGGCAAGCTTTGAAGGAAGGGAACAGCTTCGGGCTGTAGAACTTCACGGATATACCGGTTGCTGTTCAGATTGCCCACAATTCGTAGCAATTGAGATCGTCTATGATATGCTATGGCGCCCCAGACCATAACTCCGGGTGTTCGTCCACTGTGGCGTTCGATAATGCACTCCGGAAGGTGGCGTTCACCGGCATAGCGTCTGACACGAATGCGGCCATCATGGTACCACAAATTAAAGCGGGATTCGTCAGAAAACACGACATGCTGCCAATCAGCACGCCAGTCTCTATGCTGATTGGCCCATTGTAGCCGCAGGCGGCGATGGTCGTGCGTTAGGGGGATCCTGTATAAAGGAGTCCGTGCGCGCAGTCCACACTGCAGCAGACGTCTACGAATTGATGAAGCACACAATGAAACACCTGTAGCTATTGACCACAGTGCTGCCAATTGTCTAGAGGAAGCTGTACGGTCCGTCCGCGCCATGCGGACCAGGTGTCTATCATCGCGAGCTGACGTCACATTTCGGGGTCCACTCCCGGATTTCCGAGTTGTCCGACACTCGTCCGTCCACTGCTTCCAAACGCGCATCACTGTGCTGCTGTTACGCTGCACACGAGAGGCTACTGCACGATACGACAATCCAGCTTCACGAAGGCCGATGATTCTCCCTCGTTCAAACTCTGTAAGTTGTTCAAATCTCGCTCTCTTTCGTCGACGAGGCATAAGTACAGATTGAGTTAACGTTTACCACTAGCAGATAACCACCGATAACCATACACGCCTCGCTACAGCCGTCTATTTATTCAGATCCATCAGCCGTTCAGAGGGCGCTGCTCAGCATACGCATGCGCTACGGATTTGCAATTCTAATCATTTGCATATCATGCGCTACTTTGCATTTCCTGAAAATTTCAGCTCACTCGCGTAAGTCCTTCATGGTGTTGCAATTTTCACAAACGTGAGTGTATATGTAAACCAATAATTCATAATAATTTATACTTTCAATATAGTTAATTCCATATATGTTATAGTTTTGTACCTATTGAGCTTCATAAGCAAGTGAATAGATTATGCATATCTTGCACACTGAAATGCTTAATCTCAGTATATGGTCTGCTGAACTACAGCAAGCTGCTGTCTCTCCAAAACCTTTCCATTACAATTCACGCAAAGAACTTCTTGTTTAGAATTTTCACTTCTATAATAATTAATTAAAAATGCTTTGTCAAAATCTTTCTTTAATCCTTTTCTTTAATCCTAAGCACTTCAATGAAGTTTCGAATATACAGTGTTTTCTTCCTTGAGGAGCTTTGTAAGGCATATTTTAATTTTATAACAGTCATTTTAATTTAGTTCACCTTTCCTGTCTCCTGTCTTATCTCGTTTAAACTTACAACTCCTTACCAGAATGAGTTTTTAGAAACGCGTTAAATGCAAATTAGAAGGAGCATAGTAACAAAGTCAAGTTCAAATGACTTTGATAGAGAGAGTTAGAATTCCTGAGTAGAGGGAGTTAGAATTCCGTTTGCCTTTGGTCTACGTCTCTCTAAGCTGTTGTTACGCTCGGCCGTACTATTACGTGCCTTTTGATAGTTCGTCGGCTAGTTTAAGATTACAAGCCGACTACAGTAGAATTGTGTTAGCTTTGGCTAAATCTCTTAGTTAGTCCTTATTTCTTAGTTTTTGAGTTTAAGCTTAAGTGGAGGCTTTGCTGTATTCCCGAAGAAAGGGCGGTCTGTTAATCTGATTTTGAGTGAATGAAGGGTAATTAACCCTGAGTTTACGCTTTCTGTTCTTTGAACTCCTAAGCGAAAATTCGCTCACCAGTTCACTAGATTCCTCGACATTTCATTTAACAGGATAAAAGTGAGGAATTCTATAAAACTTTCCTCATGTATCCTTGAGTTTTGTTGAACAGGGTGCAGCTTCTTTGTTTCGATAACTTGATCTGGTGATTGAAAGTTTCGATCAAATTTCGTTTCCTCCAACTGAAAAGCTAATTTTTTTTTCGATTAAAGTTCACTAGTTATAAAGTTGTTAGAGATAATAAAGTTATTAAATAAGCAACCAATTTTTCAAGTATCTGAAAAAAAAGAGAAAAGAAAAGAAAATCTGAAAGGTTTCAAATGTTAACGGTCGCTCAAAAGGTTTTGTTAAGGTTTCTTACACTCTCGCTGATCTCGTAGTCTACAAGTTTGCTGTTAGACTCACTCCTACTAAATTATTTTTATTTGCTTTTGTCGTTTTAGCTCTGTTATTAAAAAATAGGTTTTAGCACTTAATAATTGAATCTTATTGCATTTTTCAGATACGTTTATTATAGGAGTTGTATCAGTATACTATACTATCTTGCAGGGACTATTAATTTTTCCGAAGCAGAAGGCGTTAAAAATAATCTCTGTTCTTTCCGGAATTCGAGCCACGAATCTTTCAGGTGCTAGCTAAATATGCTAATTACTTACTCTTCGAGAACAAAGCCGGGAGAAATAATAATGCAGTCATTCTTTAACAATATTAGTAAAATAAAACTTTATGCTAGAACAAATGTTGAATTATTATCTAATTGCATTCAGAATTCGTGTGAAAAATCGTGTTGAGGAACTGAGTAGTATTATACATTACTCTTATTTACTGCATTCCTTTTAAAGTGATTTAAATTTACTTAGCTTAAAAGGCAGCAAAATTTCCAAGTTCTTTTTTTTTTCATGGAAACTATATTTTGCGCAAATTGAACATTTTCTTAGAATGATGGTCAAAGCTAGAGATCATCAGTTTATGTTGGTGGTATTTAAGATAAGTGTGTCTACTTGCTTAGCCTTGACCGTACCTGTTCGCTTGAAAAGCAAACGTAGGCGTGGCGTATAGTTCAAGACGTTCTTTGGGGTAGGCAATTAACTACTTCCTTCAGATATTATCTGATCCTAGTAACATGTTCTTAAATGAATAACGATGCGGGAAACGTCTTTAGGAAATTCCGGCTAGAAAAGAAGTTTAACTCAACATGTGAATATTACGATTCAAAAATTTCAGAATAAAACTTATACACCTGCTGTATTATGTTGCTTACTTTTTAGAACCCAATACACATGCCACATTTGCACTTGAGCAGTATTTTTGATAATAAAATGTGGAGTTAGAATTTGTGAAGTTCCCACGCTATTTATGGTTTTAGCTTTGCCACAAACACTTACTCGTTTCTCCATCAGCAGTCCCTTTCTCTCAAAATAGTTGCAACTGAATACACTTTTTTATCGATGAAAACTAAACATTTTTAGCGGAATTCTAAATCAGTTTCAGGAGCCTTATTTTCATTAATGCTATTAACCATGTATTACACTAATAACAACTCAAGTTGAACATCTTCCACTTCCATTTTAACTAATGTCCAAAAATCAAATTCTATCCACACCCAACCGAAGTCAATAAATCTGTACACCGCTAAAACCAAACTCACTGGTCTTGTCTGTGAAAGCAGAGATTAGAATTAGATTCTATACGCAACAATAAATCATTGCAAGAAGCACACAAAGCCAATGAACTCAAAATCGCAGCTCAGTACTGTACCTCGATCCGAGCTCCTTTGGCGTCCTTATCTTAATACTCTGTGGCACTTATGACATCCAGCGGCTGGGTAATTGATTCCCATTAAGCTCATTTAAATGGTCACATCGCACGTATGTAATAATTCTCTTTTCAGCGTACTTGAAGAGTTTGGATGATATAATACCGGATTTAGGAGATAATGATAGATAGTAAGTAGTGATAGACTGTAAGTAAATAAGTAGATCAGAAAGTACTAGTGCTAGATGGAAGTAAAATAAAAATTTTTTGATCACGAAATATTAAGAAACATTTTTGATCAGCAAATGTTGAAAACGATTTTGTCATGATTACAAAATATTGAAAATTACACATTATGTAAGAAACTAATGTTGCAAGTTTCATGTCATGGCAATTGGAAAAATTCACATATAAGATTATTTATGACAGTTATTGCCAACGGCGAATACATGAAGGGAAGATCATGCAAGATATTCGTTTTGGATGCCGAGTGGATGAATAACTGCGTGAATGGTGTTAAACAAAATCAATTAACACGATAGAGGAAACCTTTTCAGTGTTTTATTGCTTGTAATGATGCATATGATACCCCCTTTCAGATTCATAGCTGAGTCTGAATATTACTTAAAAAAATATTTGAATCATCATATTATACTAGAAAACCCGGCGGTCATACGAAATGACCGCTGTTCTAGATATTATAAATTGTAATTAAAATGATTTGTTCAAAGGTGTCTGCAAATTCAAACTGAATTACCCAGGGCAGGCGGCGAGGACTCCCCTTTGCTTACCCCTTCTACTTGCTTAATTGCTTAAAGTAGAATGTAATGAAGGAAACATGGTACATTTCTTTCTTTGCTCAGTGGTTTTGTCGGGAAAGCCGTTTTTGTGCAGCTTTAGCTCCTTTTCTTTCCTCCTCAGTGCTGTATTTTCTAGGAGGCATTCTTAAAAGAAATTACGTTAAGATGTAGTTTTTATGTAAAACAGATGATTGCCAATGCAAACAAATGTTCACCTTCCCCCTGACACGCTCATTTTGCGTTCAGCCTTAAATTGTTTCAAAAGCAAATGACTGCTAATGCAAACAAATGTTCACGTTCCCCCTGACAGGCTCCATTTGCGTTCAGCTGAAAATTCAGTTTAAAATACAATGTCGGAATAAAATCGGGCAAAATTTTAAACTCTTTACGCGAAAGGATATTTAGCATAGGAGTCTGGGTAAACCTACTCGATGAGATGTACTACGCACAACTCGTTAGTTGATTACGTCTCCTTTAATTTCTCAGACGTTTGCAAGTTTCTAGTATATGTAAATAGAGTTAAATGCATAATAAGCAACAATTGTATGAATTAAAAATATTTAAATACCATGATAATTTAATTAAAACAATGATAGCTTTGTGATAAAATTTATTTTACTATTTGAATACAGCGCATATTCACCCCATTGGCTAGTACAGTTACCCAGGCAACTAATAACCTATCGGCGACAAACAGACACTTAAACCGCATATAATAAAGAAGTCATCAGTTAAGCTTGTGTTATATTTCCTTGTAGTTTAAAATGGTTTTATGAATAATAAATTTCAAATTTTTGATAAATTATATGCTTTGCAGTTTACCTGAATAAAAAAAAATACTGGTACAAATTATTACACAAACTGCGGATTTTTTAAGTTAACACGAAGCATGAGAGATGAGACGAATAACGTATTAGATATTCATGACAATTCTAGCCATCAAAATCAGCTGCTATGATCAATATCTTAGGACTGGATTAAAAAATTGAATGTAAGATATAGTGTGTAATGCAATTGAATCATAAATCAGTAATCTACTGCATCATTAATTATCTATGCACGAAGTAATAGAAGTCGTGAAACATGCAATAATTTTCAAGTAAAAGGCAATAAATAAAAAAGCAAAAGACTACGGATATTAAGCGGGCTTCTTCTGAGGCATAACACCAGTACTAACCCCGTTCTAAGGCATTTGTGTCTCTGCAATTTTACCTCTTAATATACTTAGCTCGGTGTCTGGTACAGAGAATTACGTATGTTTATCAAGGAATCCTAAGTTGTGGGTCGCTCACTCACCGGGGATCCCTGAAACAATTTAAGGTTTGAATTCTTAAGAATAATTAGGTAGATAACATTTATATGAGTAATTTATGCCAGTAAAAATATGCATATCCTATTCTGCCCATATACTGTAATTTATAACCAGACTATTCTTTTTAATTTCTCTTCGTTACATGCATGTAACTTATCTTTGAAATATGTTTCTTATTTTTGATAAAGAGGACACATAGTAAAGCAGTCTTAAATTGTAATTCTCTCAAAATAAACATCTTTTGAGATTTGCGATTTATGAAATCGTATCGAAAAATGCTGGGTGCGATTTATTCATTCTGGAGACCTTATTCACAACAGGAATAAAAAATGTATTACTCTCTATTAATACAATTTCGAGCGAAACACTTTTCCTGTTCCTGTCGCGAATAAGGTCTCATTGGAAAATCGAACGCCAGGGTAACATTTTTTCCCTAGTTCGAATCCCCGGGACTGTACTGCCCATTTCTTCTGCTTCCTTATATAAAAAAAGTTATAAAAAGGATTTTATAAACTCATTTGGGAAACGTGGTCACGTATTTACTTAAATAATTTACAACAGAGAAATCAATGGATGTTCACAGATGATGATGTGAAGGGAGGGAGTTTAGCTATCATTAAGGAAATTTTATGTCAGTTCGTAGCTGGTTACTGGGAAGAGTGGTAGATGTTTTTGCAGGAGGTGAAAGCAAAATACGAGTACTAAATGTAAAGACAAAACGGGGCATATTTGAAACAAATGTTCTGAAGATCTTCGTTTTGCCATTTGAGGATAATATTGAAACATCTTAGCTATAACTGTTAAACTTTATGCTTACATGTAGTTCTAAACAGTTCGGTGATTAATCAATCCTAACTAATAGATTTTCTTTTCCTTTTATTGAGCCTGGTAGGTTTGTAAGATTTGTTTGTACTACTCCACATAAACTAATTCTAGATCTTAGCGAATTCTCGTACAGGTGTAAGTGAATTACCAGCACAGAAGAAGTGTGAAAAGTTACCCTTTATCGATTCAAAGTTTAACAGAAAGGCACGATCTTCGTGCGTTACAAAAAACTGTCAACTTGCGGTGAAAACTTAAATGTAGAATATCATTCAAGGCGAATCTAAAAAAAAAACGCCGGATTAGCACGTTAAATCACACCTAACAGGTTGACTCACAAAAACCTAACAGGCGTGACGATAATCCGACATGGCCAAGAGGCTTACTAGCCTAACAGCGAGATAGCGACGAAACGTACGTTGGCGGCTAGCGAAAACACGCTTTGAATAAACTCAGGGATTCACTCGTTTAAATATGCCCTTCACTTAACTTTAAATTACATCCTGGCGAGAAAATACCAGGGAAAGTTGAGAGGTTCAGGAAAGGTATGAAACTTAAAATAAATTTGTTATGCAAAATAGGGGAAACCCTACAAGTTCAAGGGGAAGTACGTTGACTCACAAGCAATGACGTCGTGATATTGTTACTCATACGATTGCAAAGAAATAAGTAGGTGGTTAGGGGCAGAGTCTGCAGTGAAGGAACTGAGAGTGATACAGGGGCCGCGAAGAATCGCGCCAGGGTGGAGTATTGGAGTAAGTCTTCAGCTGTCAAGATGATAAGTTACGGAGACAAAAACTGTTAAACTGGTCATGACAGTCCTTGTAACTAGCTATAATGAAAGGATTCTGGAGTACATCTCCATATGATGTTCAAAATTTCATTTTAGAACCAGCACACTTAGAAATGAAACACACATCATAAATTATGTCAATTAATTCTACACTGGTTATCATAAATTAAGGAAAAATCACAAAAATAGAGATAACTCCCTCAAAAATAAGCCAAACTGTGTAAAATTTGAATATGTTGCCAAGCAAGAGTATCTGAGTAAAACTGCAATATGCAAATTAATGGCGCTGCAATCGGAATACGTCATCTGCGAGGAGCATAAAAGTCCATGTTTGAGAGCAAAGCCCACATATTTCACTCTGATAGTGACATCAGAAATCTGAGGTAGCCAATTCGTAATAATGACCTCCAGGCATCATTTGCCTGCAGAACTACGATGGAGAGCCATTGGGAGATTAGAGGCAGGACAAAGTCAAACTAAAGTGGCCAGATGGCTAAACGTGAGTCCTTTTGTGGTACATTGAAGTATCGCTGTATGTGCTGCATTGCTTCTAGAGGCGATCATATTCCATATTGAAGGTACTTTTCCTATAGCAAACTGATACCTTCGATTTCTTCATTTTATACATGTACTAATTTCGATACTACCATAATTGTCTTGTAATTTCTTTTTATGTTATTGGATGCTTTACTATGTGTTGTATATTGTGGGTAAGTTTCATAAAATTCTACACGTAATGCTTTCAGTAATCGTGATTTTTGTGAGTTTTCGTTAATTTATGATAACCAGTGTATTACAAATTAAATCATTTACGCATATCACTAAATATTAAAAAAAATATTGATAAGCACATATACTGCTTTTAAACCGCTCAGTTTGTTATAACGACGATGCATACTAGGGCATCAGCGTAAGGGAGAAGTACTTTCATGGACCACTTACTAAGAGAAATGAGCTCATTAAACATGGGAACAATCGCCCATACAGCCACCCTTTCGTTAGGATTAAAATCTGTATTGAATTAGTATTTAGGTGTCTTACCATTTGGTACTTATATTTTTGGATTTTAAAACATTTTTAAGCCTGATAAGTGAAAAATACTCTAGTCGCTGATGTCAACGGCCCAAAAGATGGTAAAGATCGAACTGTAGTTATATCACATTTTAACATCAGTATCTTCAAATAAATAAAAGATTTGAGTAATTGAAAACCGTTACTAAAATTCATACACGATTCTCCAAAGAAATTAAACACCCGCTGTTTGATTGCAAACGCATTATTTGAAACTGTAGAAGTTTTGAGCTCAAATCGAGATATTATCAGACATTAATATGACGATTTAATCTTTCCAAAAGGAAATTTCGTTTTTATATTTTTCCAAAAAAATCCATCTTTTTATTTATCTGAATCTAATAATATAGGCACCAAACAGATTTTTACGTCCTTGTACGAAGTAAAATGGAAGTATTGTTATCGCGAAAAATTTCGGGTATCATATTTCAATGATAATATCCATTTTGAGAACTATCGAATGCAATTTAGCGATGTTTTTGCGTGACATCTGTACGTAAGGACAGAATAAAGGATGCTTTTATTCCAAACGGGTTGCAAAATTGATTTAAAATGAATTCAGAAGAGATTTTTTTTGTGACGTCTGTACATACGTATCTCGCATAGCTCAAAAACTAGTTGAACTAGCCTCAGAACGTTGAAATTTTGTATGTAGGAATACTATAATATGTAGATGTGCACTTCCTATTTTGGTTACAATCGGCTGCACCAAAATTATATAAATATATGTATATATATATATAACCGTTCTGTTACTCGGTGCCGTGAGCTCAGTTTCTTTATTCTTATAGGTTTGTAAATTGTGCATTTTTGGCTTTAAAAATGATTGAATTATGTTGATCTTATCTTCCGGTTAAGGTTTTTATGCCTTTGCGGGAACTCGAACCACGGACTTGTGCGCCCAGCGTACTGACAACGGACTTACGCGCCCAGCGTGCTGACCACTACACCACGAAGGCATGAGAAGAAGGCGGGAAAAATACCTTATAGAATTATTAACAACGTTAAAGTTATTTAAGTGCGGTTAAGCCTATTTTCTTTACCATAGCAGCCATATTTGTTTAAATTTGAAACTTAGCAGAATAGTGGATTTGTTGCCAACGTAGAGAAACTAAGCTTCGCAACAACAATGTAACGTATGCTTTTATCATTATTATGCTTAATCCATTCTGGAATTATCATTTAAGTTTAAAATTATCCCATGTATTGACTCAGCATAGCGTCCACAACAAATTAATTCAGTTTCTACACTTTCAGTGTCTTTTTGGCGAGTGAGACCAAAAGTTAACTTTTCAGACCTTGTCGCGAAGTGAGAACTGAATTAATTGAATGAGAAACATATTTCTAAAGAAATTCGAGAAAATAAGTTTAAATGAAAGGCAGGAAAAAGTGCGTATAATTTAATATTCCGTACAAGGAAGTTATGTGGTGTACACATCACATTTTTTATATGTATTTCTATAAATATTTGGAGGACTGCATATATTTTATTAGAAACCGCTCCGCATTCTGCAACAACTTATGAACATATGTTCTTGACACCCCATGAAAAATTAAATTTCTTAAAATTCTATACTCCCCTTTTGATTTTCAATGAGGTTGTTTTAAAACTCATATGTATGCTTATTTTCATAGCAAGAATAAAGATGTACTCTAAATTCCATTCAAAATGAAAGTAAAGAGAAGATTTTTAGTCTTAGGTGACAGGCTTAGAAATATTCCTGAATTTGAGGCTAAGGTTGAGCTCTTCATTACGGGAAGAGGCTATGAATAACTATTAAGCATTTTTCATCTGCCGGAAAGTGGAATTTACCGTCTGATGTAAATATGATAATTCTTACTTGTCCAACAATGGTAAACAATCAAGAAACCTAAGCCTAACTAATGGAATGCAAACCGAAGGTAAAGAATAGCATCTTCTCAAGAAAGCCATGAATGGAAATGTGTAGGAATGAACTGTTAAGAAAGTAAAAAGAAGAATTTCCGACAGCACGTTTAACATGAATACAAATTGCTTCATTCAGTAAGCAAAGAAAAAAAGCTAAAAATAAAGCTGACAAGTTTGTATTTCTGGAACTTAAGAGAAGCACTCAGATATCAACTTTTTATATGCATGCAATATGCGTTGGTATATTTGCATGAATGTATGTATGCATAGAACGAATTTTTTTAGTCCAAAGAGGCTTTAGTTCCCGAAGGACTATTGTTTTCCTTTTGCGATTTTGCGTCGGAAACATTAAAAGTCTGAATCACTTTTCAAACTCTTGCCACCAAATCTTGCAGCCCTGTATTATATTTAAAGAAATTAAATGATGAAGAATCTGCATAATTGTATGTATATTTCTCTAAATGTGATAAAATAACGGTACCTACAGACATCCAATTTTAAATAATTTTCGTTTCCATCCGAATATGCGCATCTGGAAGCCCAAATTTGGAATTTGTTTTAGTGTCTATTTCATATTTTATAAAGCTTTAACGAATTTTTGATGAACAAACTCAAACAATTTAAAAGCGAGTAATGGCAATACTCTACGGGAAAAAAACCTTTTATCTCCACCGCGCGGAGCTGTGTATCGGAAATTCTAAAGATAGACTGATTTTAAAATTATTTTGCGATATTGCTGTTGAACTGAATTTTATGTTTAAAGTTCGAAGAATATGATATTTAATAAATAAAGGTAACACACAAATCGGTAAAAAAAGCTCCTTTGCACGTAATTTAAAATCTGAAACCTTTCAGATTTTTTATTTATTTATTTATTTATTTTTTACTCTTCGGTTTCAAAATTCGGTTTTGCAATAACTGGGCACACTGAAAATTGTTTTTGCCACTTTATTGTTAATAAAGTCTATTCTACAACCCATTAGACACTTCCCTGTTTAGATGATTGCTTGATACACTTGCAAACTGTAATTTACATCTGCACAACTGTTTTGTTAAAATGCTCGAAAAATTACATAAACCTAACTTTTCTGGTCACTTTCACAGAGAATACGCTAACCAAAAATCATATAAAATTCGCTGTTCATGAGTTACGTATATGTATTTCTGGCCTGTTCATGAGCTATGATAGTTTATGCCTATAAAAATATCAGAAAAGAACACTTTTAATTCAATTCGTGGCGACTATTTTAATTACGCAAGGAAAATGCGGTTCCTATTTACCTCTACAATTGTACATTAAATTCATGGAATGTAGAAGGTATTTGTTTCAAAAACTCTGCGATACCCTTCCCGATATTAGAACTTTAAACCTCCTGATTGTTAGCCGAACGTGCTGATAATTAAACCACAAAGGCATGCAATAACAAAGGAGAAAATTACTTACATTCTCTTCCACTCAAAAAGATCCAGCAGGTGGTGCCCTGGATTTGGAGGATTTATGATAGTCGCGCCCTGGATTTGGCGGGTTTGGATTTGTCATAGACGATCAAATTTTTATTCGGGCGCCACTTGTAGAGCCATTAGGTTTACTTTGGAGCAGCCCAGATGGAAAATCAGCAGTGCTTTGGCCGGTATATGAATTATGCACCTTGTAACTGCTAGCCGAACCTGCTTCCAATTAGACAATGAAGGCACGCTGTAACGAAAGAGAAAATTTCTTAAAAGATGAACATACTAAATTATAGATTTCATCAGAATAACTGCTGAATAATTCATTTTTTTTGTTATAGTTCTGATACTGTTTTTAGGGGTTGTTATTATTTATTCCGTATCAGCTGATTTCACTTTTCTAAATTTTTCTATTTCTTTTTTTCATAAGGAAGGTTTTAAAAAAAAAATGCTTGTGATTATTTTTGCTATCATGCAGCTGGAAGAGTTTTAATAATTCCAGGACTGCGAAGTTAAATGTTTAAAAATGCTTAAAGCAGGCTTACATCTCACCGGATAAAACATACAGTACTAGTATATTTCGGATCTGAGTCAGATAATTTCATGCTTCAAATACGATGAGGGGGGTATGCTTCCGTGATAATATGAACATAGTGGTTTTCTGGTTTGACATTATTAGCCCATTTTTTACTTCCTTGTACCAAATAAAAAGGACGTATTGTAATCGCAAAAAAATTCGGGTACCATATTTCAACGAAAATATATATATTTTGACCGCTATCGAATACAATTTAACGATGTTTTCGAGTGACAACCGTATGTGAGACACAAGAAAAAGGACAGAATAAAAGACTCTTTTTCCCAAAAAATAATTATAAAACTGATTTAAAATGGATTCTTAACAGATTTTTTTCGTGGCGTCTGTGCGTACGAATGTATGTACGTATGTATGTATCTCCTATAACTCAAAAACGAGGAGCCTCAGAACGTTGAAATTTTGTATATAGGGTTGCTATAACATGTAGATGGGCCCCTCGCATTTTAGTTGCAATGGGCTGCACCAAAATTATGTAAATATATACGTATATATATCCACTCTGTTATTCGGCTCAGTGAGCTCAGTTTCTTCATTCTTCTATGTTTGTAAATTGTGTATTTTTTGCTTGAAAAATGATTGAATTATGTTGTTCTTATCTTTCGGTTAAGATTTTTATGCCCTTAGTTAACCTGCATGCAATAATTGTGGAATTATCAACAATTTAAAAGTTTTTTAAGTGCGGCTAAGCCTAATTTTTGGTTAAGACTGCGGACATATTTGTTTACATTTGAAGCTTAGCAGAATAGTGGATTTGTTGCCAATCTAGAGAAACTAAGCTTCGCAACGACAAAGTAACATCTTCTTTTATTATTGTGAATTAAATTACGCTCGATTCTTTCTGGAATTATCATTTAAGTTATTAGCTGGTTTTTGCGTACAAATTGTAATTTTAATTCTAAAAATTGTTCTTTTAATTGTTTTAACTGTACTTGGTTTTTATATGTTTCTATATCTATCAATATTTAATGAAAATATTTTGAATTTTTATGCATTTTTGCCTTACCGCAAAGTGAAAACTCAATTAATTAGTAGCGCATGCGCATTAGGTAAGCGGCAGTGAATCGTCTGTGAAAAAAACTGTTTCTTTTTTATTTGTTTAATCTCTTTTATACATCGTTTTAGATTTATTACACATTGCTGGCCACTGTAAATGCAACACCCTGAAGGAAGCATGCAAATAACATGAAATTTACAACATGCATTATCGGAGGTGAGATATTCAAATGATTAGAATTTCAGCGCAGACGCATATCACGCGCCGCTGTGGCGCTACTTCAAAGCGCTATTTAAGCTTGGAGTTTTCGACGATTTCAAGTACGGCAATTGTATTTTTCTTGTGGTTTTTTCCAAAAAAAAAAAAGATATATTATGCCTGGTAGTAAACAGCGATCATCGTTTGATCAAGTATCTGAGTTCGACAGAGGAAGGATAGTGGCCTGGATTATCTTTCAAGGAAATCGGTAGTCGTGTTGGGCGAAACCAAACAATTGTAATGAGGATATGTGACCGTTGGATGCAGAAGGGTACGACGGACCGACGTTTTCCATCGCATCCACCTCAATGCACCACTTCACGTGATGACAGGAACATTGAGCGCATGACAGTGACGGATCGCTCAGTCACATCACGAACCATAGCACAGCACGTTCAGTCTGTAACGCATCATCCAGTGTCTGCGCGTACCATTCGACGCCGTTTACAGCAGAGTAGTCTGTCCGTAAGTGGTTCATTGCTTCGTTTACCCTTGAAGTAGAACCACAGACGTCTCCGCCGCCAATGGTGCGATGACAGAAGGCTGTGGGCGGCAGAATGGAAGGAAATCGTTTTTTCTGACGAGTCACGCTTCTGTCTGCAACACCACGATGGTCGGATTCGAGTCTGGAGACACCGTGGAGAGAGGATGCTGAACAGCTGCGTTATGCAACGCCATACTGGTCCTGCACCGGGTGTTATGGTACAACAGACAGTAGATCAGTTTGGCAATAACCTTTTGAGATACCTTGCGTATGAAGAAGAAATTTAAAGAATCGTGAAGTCAAAAAATTATTGCGATAGTTTAGGTAGCGAATTCAAAGCTATTTCAGTTGATGATGAACAGTTGGGCGTAAGAAATAATGTAGATGAATACCTATCTGACTTTTCATCAGAACCAAATACAGCTGAGATTACTGCAAAAAGATACTTTTGAGTGAGTTAAAGCAATTAATAACATTTGAAGTATATTAGAGGTATATCCGTTTAGAATGTATATTAACCAAGAAAACCAAGAAAGCTTAGATTGTACATTCTGTATACTTTCCTGGTTAAATAGTTTCCAAAAATGCATTTTGAAAATTCGGGAAGCACTGCATTACCAAATCTCATATATGTTTACAATTTAACAGCCTATCTATAAAATATTATCAGTTCCTTTTCCACTGTTGTGTATTTCTAGATGAGGAGATTCATATATATATTTCAGGAAAACTGAGAGCCCAATGTTCAAGAAGAGCTTCCTTTTTAAAGCAATACATCTGAATGTCCAGATCGCGAATACGGAGTTTACAAGAAAGAAGCTGACATCTGTTGCAATTTTGGTATGGAAGACTAATCAACTTCTACTTGAAAACATGTCTCGTCCCATCCAGGTTTTTTTTTTTTTTTTTGATATTCCAAAAAACAGCCCGAATCTTATTAGGTAGATGGTTTTAAAATTTTTTACTGATTGATTTGCACTTGATTTCAAAATAACAACTCGTTTACAGTGTGATAAGGTTTAGGGTTAAGTTTATTCAAAATTGAAAAACTGAAGGAAACACAGTTTCTAGCCTTCCATATACAAACTTTCTAACTTTATACAACATTTGACACGTTCATACAGCTACTTGATTCCTCCAAAGAACTTATATTTTAAAATTCTGTTTAAGTCTCTTTTTACGGTTTCTAAATCGCTTCAATGTTACTAAAATAACGACCTTAGAGGTAAGACTTAAAGAAATTAGTCTGCAGGTTCTAAATCTAATTAAGAAAAAGAGGTGGTAGAGATTTGTGGCATTTTACTGTGCTAGAAATAGCTTAACGAAAATGGAGTTGTGTGACGGTGCATTGACGTGTCCTCAAAACCAGTTTTTTGATTTAATTTTTTCACGCCTAACGCGCTGAACTCTCTTCAGAAGTATGTCCTATTGCGTCTTCATAAACTGCGATGTTGACCAGCACTTAACAACAATTCTTTGTGAACTATCCCCTTCCAATCAGAAAGGTTCATCAATATAGTCTTTGCTTAAGAATTCTGAAATCGTAGGCTTTGTAGAAGTGGTTAACGTTCTACAACTGAAGAACCGGGTTGCCGTTTTGTATCAGAACTATATGCAAAGCACGAAGTTTTCTTCTCCAGCCTTAATTTATTTGGAAAAATTCAGAATAACTCTTCCTACCATTTGGATTAGCTCATGAAATGCAGAGTTTGATCTGTAGTCAACTGCAAAACGAGAACAAATTCTTTTTTCAAGATTTCTATGGCGATTTCTTGAACAGTGCCATTGCTGATATTAAGAGCATCAGCTATCGTCCGAAAATATGGATGACTATTTTTCAACAACATTTGTCAAAACTTTTGATGTTCTCATCCATTCGAGAGTGTTAAGACATACCACTTCCAGTTCATCAAAATCTTTGCATCCATCACTAAATCGCTTGTATCAAAGCAAAACATTAGATCACGTTAATTCTTGATCCTCATGACCTTTAAACATTTCAGATATCTTCACTGCTGTTCTTTCCATTTGAGAGTCAAACTTTATTGCCATTCTTTTTCCAGCTATCAAATTTGTGATACGAGAAGATCACTGGACACGCAGATGATATTTTAAGAAAAGGAAGTTAACATCGATTAATGTTTGGCAGTTCGATAGAATTTGTTAAAAATGTTATTACAGAAACATTGTAGATGTACTGTGTCTATTATTGCACTGTGGTTTCTTGATGATACCTAAATTATCAAATTATTGGTGGTCATTAGGTTTTATTGCACTAGAAGAAGTGAAAAATGTGCAATGCTCTCGAAGGGATTCGAACTCTGGACCTCTCGAATGCGCGTCAAATATGCTTCCTGTTACACCACGAAGGCATGCGGAAAGAAGGGAGAATGTTCCTTGTATACTTCCTCTTTTAAAGGGCGACTAGGGATGAGGGGACAAATCATGATAATGACGAATTATTCTCCACCACCTTTTAGTTCGGGCGCCACTTTTAGAGTCACCACAGGTTCTAAGATCTATACAATTTCCTGCCAGAATGTAAATTTCAGAAACACAGTAAATGCAAATGAGTAAGAGTAATATTTAAGTCGATGTTTCACCGACTTTAAGAGAGAGAGTCTAGTTCCCTGACTAGCGCGCGTTTGCCTTTGGCTACGTTCTCTCTAAGCTACTACGCTCGGCCATACCTTAGGCCCTTGCCTTCGCCGATTTAATTAATACTTAGAGGCCAACTATTTAGATTGCTGATAGCTACGTCTATACCTTTCAGATAGCTTAGTTGAGCTAGTTTAGTTTAATTTCATAATTGCACTCATGTCCATAAATTAAGGATAATTCGGAGTCACGCGGAAATCGAACTCTAAAATAAATATATCACCTGTAAAATCACTACACACATCTTCAAGAATCATATGCAAATTTCAGGAAGTAACCAGATGACACCGATGGTACATCACAATGACGAGAGTGTAAGAGAGTGATATATAAGGAAAACAGGCAAAGAAGTAAAATTGTTCGCAGGCGCTTTATAAGCATTTCAGTGCAGTAACCGAATAGTTATGACACAAAGGACGCATATGGATGATTTTTTACGTGGTAGAATTATCGGCCGTCTGAAATGTGGGCGTACCCAGCTGGAAGTATCAAACGAACTTGGAATTGCCCAGAGTGTCATCTCCAGGCTTTGGCAACGATTCCAAGATGATGGTAATGTGAGTAGACGTTACAGCACAGGTCGCCCCAGAGTTACAACGCCGAATGAGGACCGGTATTTGGCAGTTACTGCCAAAAGAAACAGGCGGAGCACAGCCTCAGACCTGTCTCGTCAGCTCTCTTCAGCCACTGGTACGACAATTTCAAGGCAGACCGTGTACAGACGCTTAGGGCAGATTGGTCTATATGCTCGTAGACCTGTCAGATGCGTTCCACTTACTGCAACTCACTGTCGCCTGCGGTTAGCCTGGAGTAGAGAGCATGCATTGTGGACACCGCAACAGTGGGCTTGTGTGATGTTTTCCGACGAGTCCAGGTTTAGCTTGCAGTCTGATTCTCGCCGGACTTTCATATGGAGAGCTCCAGGTACCCGTTACCACCAAGAAAACATCATTGAACGACACCGTTACGGTGGTGCAGGAGTGCTCGTTTGGGGTGGAATTATTCTGGGTTCCAGAACTGACCTGCATGTTCAAATTGGAACCATGACAAGCCAAATCTATCGGGACGTCATTCTGGAACAACATGTACGTTTGTTTCGGGGCGCCATGGGCGCACAATTTGTATTTATGGATGACAACGCCCGTCCTCACCGTGCAAACATCGTAAGCGAATGCCTTCAATCGGAGGATATCACCCGTATGGACTGGCCAGCATTCTCACCGGACTTGAATCCAGTAGAGCACGTGTGGGACATGCTTGGGCAACGAGTTGCAGCCCGTCAACCTCCTCCTACATGTCTACCGGAACTTCGGAGGGCATTGCTTTTTGAGTGGTGTAATATCCCCCAAGATCAGATCGATAATTTGATACTCAGCATGCCTAGGCGCTGTACGGACTGTATTGCATCGTCTGGGAGACATACAATGTATTAACAATCATACCAACCATGTAATATTGTTTTTTTGTAAATATGTTTTTTTTTTTGTAATTTGCTCAAGGGAGAAAAAATCGCTAATTTTTTTAATAATATCAAACATATAGCATCTTTTTTGCTCTTTACCTTTTGTTTAATAAATAAGCTTTACACATAAGTCAAATTTGTTTTGCTTCTAACTCTTCCTTTGCCTGATTTTGCATTATCCTTAATTTATGAACATGAGTGTATTTAAGTTTAAGGCCGAGTGGAGGCTTCGTGCGAAGTTTCAAGCAGGAACTGATTGTAAATATTCTGAAAAATAAAGGGCAGTGAACACTTCTTCAGGCTTACGTGTTTTGTTCACACACCTAATCGATTATTCGCTTGTTTGTGGGGTTCTAAGACAGAACTTTAGAATTAAACAAGTAAAACCCCACAAGGTGTTTTTTGCTGGAGACGTGAAAAATGGGCAGTGCCCTCGCCGAGACTCGAACCCTGCATCTCTCGAATAGGCGTCAATTATGCTTCCAATTACACCCCGAAAGCATGTGGAAAGGAGGGAGAAAATACTTCATGTATTTTTAAGATTCGATATCTTCATATATGTATATGTATTGCATCTTATAAACGAAATAAAATTTGTTTGAAATTAATTTCATATTGAATTACATATTTTGTTTCAAGGGGGGTGAAGCTTTGAAATATAACTTTGCAAAAAGTTGCCTCCGTTTTATGGAACGGCACTAACAATAATGTGTTTTCTGCAAATCATTCAAATACATTTTTCGGGAAACGGTTTGCATTGAAGCGTTTTCCTGAAACATTATGTCGAACTCGTAGTAGCACGTGGAGAATGTTATTTCAACTTTTACTCGACAGCTGCCTTTCCTAAGTTCCTCTTCACTACTTTTTTACTCAGTTTTCTTACAGTGTGGCAAAAGAATTCTTAAGAATTTGATCTGGTCCAAGAATACATTCATGGCACGAAACCGGAGGATTTGATGGCGACGTGATTTGGAAGCAACTCGAAAATCGATTCCCCACTTCCGCTCTGAAATTGGCTTAACTCTATACTTTGTTTCCCAAACATTGTCATAGAGATGATGTTTAATGTAAAAAGGCGACGTGGCGTGACTGCTAAAAAGCAGGATTAAGTTGGAAGAAAGTTTCGTTCTGCGATTACGATTGATCGCTGAAATCAAAGCAATATTAGTCAAATATAAGCGAAGAGATGTGAAGTACTGTTTAGACTGCAAAATGAGCCCCTTTCCAGAATCATTGTTGTAACTCAGTTCAAAGTTTATTAAATTGAAAAAGTATACTTGTGGATTATCCTAACGACATTAAATGGATAAACGTCGATTTTTGTTTGAGCTATTACAGGATGATTAAGAAGTGCGAGAGGTCATCATAGATTTCATGCAAATCTATGTATACTATTAAAATCTGTGCGCGTCTGTCTGTTTGATTGTAGCATTATCTCCTCCGGAAGGGAACTGAATTTTGAGAGAGCTACCCCGGATTCCAAAACTTCGTGGAAACCATTTCAACCATTTTCATCTTCGCACGATTTTAATTTGCGGAGATATTAATTAAAAATTCTAAAAACGCTAATTTTCGCCCTCATTTTTCCGAGTGGCAACTGTCTCGCACGCTGGAGATCAAAATCTGCTTTATTTCGAGAAGTGTTGCCACTGCTTGCTTTCGAATCTTTGAATTTGTTAATAAAACATTTGTTTACAAAATATGAAATAAAAATAGCCATGCGAAACGTTAAATATATTATTTCCGATTCCAGAAATTCGTGGTAAGCCATTTCGACTACTCTCATCTTTGTACGACTTTCATCAGCCGAGATATTTATTAAAAACTCTGAAAATGCTAATTTTTGCACTCATTTTTTTCGAATGGCAACAGCCTCGAGCGCTGGAGATAAAATTCTGCTTTATTTCGAAAAGTGTTGCCACTGCTCGGTTTTCAATCGTTGTGTTTCTTAGTGAAAAATTTGTAAGTTTTACAAAATATGAAAGAAAAATCACATTCCAAAATATCGAATATATTATTATTATATAAACAAAAAAAAAAAATCTGAAATGTTTCAGATTTTAAATTACGTCCAAAGGGACGTTTATTTAACATTTTGTGTGTTACCTTTATTTGTTAAATACCATGTTCTTCGCACTTAAACCATAAAATTCAGTTCAACAGCAATATCGCAAAATAATTTTAAATTGAGCATATCTTTAGAAATTTCGGTACACGCTCTCACGCGCTGGAGATAAAAATGTTTTTCTGTACAACGTTGGTATTGCTGGCTTTGAAATCTTTGAGTTTGTTAAAGAAAAATTCGTTAAAGTTTTAGAGAATATTGTTACGAATTTCACATTTATTTGGCTATTTATTTAGAACTGTAATTAAAATTCCTTTTTATTTTCCCGTGCAACGCACGCAGACGATTTTTGAAGAGAAAGCTACGTCAAAAAAAAAAAAAAAAAACATGCATACATTTATGCAGATTTTTCATTTTTTAAACTTTAATGCAGAGCGATAACATTTATTGGCAACAATTTGAAAAGTGAATCGGGCATTCAGAGTGAATCAACGCAAAATCGCAAAACGAAAGTAATAGTCCTTCGGGACTAAATCCCTTTGGACTAATAAAGAAACTTTATGAAGTTAAAGAAAGCACGCGATTGCATGTGACGTCATTAATTGTCAAAAATGCTTCGTTAATATCAGCATTTTAAATAAATAGCTGCTGTTGGCATATTGCCACGTTAATTCTTTTACTGATATTCAGAAAAAGTTGTTATATTTCATTAAATTTAAATGACGTTCATACGTATTAACCTGAAGTGTCAGAAGTGTTTTGTTTCCTGGTTTGGCAACAAAAAATTATTTACGAATTGGATGTTGCTTGGAAAGAATGAACTCATTCCATTTATATTGAAATGTTTTTATCCATTTTCTTTCCAGGTGTGCACAGAAAATAAGTTTTGCTGTGGCCGCAGCCCCGCTAGTATAGTTATAAACAATGTACACTGCAAAAAAAAAAGGGGGTACAGTTCTATACCTCCCGTTCTACTGGCTCCATTGACGAAATTCAACTTGCGTTATTCATGTTTCGAAAGTGCGACTTACGATATGTATTATATTTATACATAGCATTGTTTTAATATAGGTATTTTGACACAAAATTGGACTTTTTCTGAAATGAGATTCCAATTTTTTTCCATATTTCCATTCTACTGCTACAAACTGCTACGTTTTGTAAAATTCGCACGAGTAGTTTTTAAAAAAATTAACTCTCAATATTTTAACTCCTCAATGTTAATTGAATTTGACATATATTTATTAATACCTCTTTTTTTATTAAACTTATTTGATTCTTTCTTTCCTATTTCGAAATTTAGATTCATTCCAAATAAAATTCGCCTATTTTTTATGATTTATTTTTTAAATTTGTATTTTGAAATTATTTTTATAAATTTTTCGAAAAAAAATTTGAATCATAATCTATAATGTTTTTACCATCTTCTTAAAGTAGATGTATTTTTAAGCCTACTTGCAAAAAATGAGAGTTTTTTATTTAAAATTTCCTAACATATACGTGAATTTACATTTTGGCGCGTTTTGAAATTTGGCGTATTTATTATAAGCCATAATAACGAAAATGTGGTTTACGCACTTTGTTAAAATTATTTGAAAGTATAAACGTTGCCTTTTTTTTTCGTTCGTCTGAATTGAAAAAAAAAGGACAGGAAAATAGGTTGCTATAAATTAAGAAGTTCATCAAGTGACTTATACTTGGCGCAAACTGAAAAAAGGCGCCAATATAAAGTTTTAAATTTCTCCATAAATTCCTCACAAAATTTAATATCTAGGCATAATTGGAATTGTAGAAGCGAAATGTTGAAAAAAATTGGTATGACATTTCAGAAAAAGTTCGATTTTGTATCAAAATACCTATGTTAGAACAATACTATATATAAATCTAATATATATCCTAAATCGCGCTTTCGAGACAAGGAAAACTCAATTGGAATTTCGTCAATCGGCCCAGTAGAATGGGAGCTATAGAACTGTCCCTTTTTTAGTCCAAAGGGGCTTTGTCCCTGAAGGACTATTGCTTTCGTTTTGGCATTTTGCTTTGACTCACTATAAACATCCGATTCACTTTTCAATCTGGTGCCACCAAACATTATCGCCCTTTATTATATATAAAGAAATTAAATAATGAAGAATCTGAGTAAATATATATATATGTTTCTCTCATTGTGATAAAACGACGTTACCTAGAGCCATCCAATTTTGAATAACGTACGTTTTCACCCGAATATGGGCATCTGGAAGCCCAAATTCGAAATTTGGAAGTTGAGAGGTTTCTTATTGTTCATTCAAAGTGAATTTTTTATCATTTTTTGTTAAAATTCACCGAGTGGAGACAAAAATTTTGAAAATTCCAAAAGAGAGTTTTTGAAATTGGAAATGTAGTTTTATTTATGGCTTTGTTATGAGTTTTTGAATAAGAATTACTATGAATGAACTTTGTTTTATTTGAAGACCTATCATTTTCGTCGACTGTTAATTTCCGTATGCGTTTTTCTAGCTTCACGTAAAGAATGTTGGTTAAGTTGATAATTATGATGATTGTAAAAATGCGTATAAATTCTTTAAGGCGATTTAAACAGAAGCAAAAATTTAAAAAATTTTTAAGAAAATAAGTTCTTAATAACAGTGATTTCGAAAACTGCATGTTCTAATAAATAATTTCTACTTTTTTTATTATTTTCAGTTAGGTTAGACGTTGAAAGTCAATTATCCATAAACCTTGAACTGAATTTTTTTAAAAAAAATTTTAATGATTTGATGCGACTCAAGCACTAATGCTGAAAACCTGAATTAAAACCTTCTAATTCAAGTTTTCTTCCTTAACTGTGTTGCAAATCCAAATTAATAATTCCAAGTCTAACTTGAAATTCAGAAAATTCAAAAATTTGAGTAGAAGTAATTTTAAAACTGCAGAATTGGCCACATTTATTTCATTTTCTAGTAAGCCCAGTTTGACTTCATTTCAAAGCTTCTTATCTTTTCCTTTTTCTCTCAATCATTCTCCCACAGAATCCTTTTTAAGAGATTTAGTAATAATGATATTACATTAAAGCAGCAGATAAAAAAATAGTCTTAATCTGCTGTTTTTTAAGTACTCAGAGCTTTAGTTCTTTAAGAATAAAGTAATCTTCTAAACTACACTGTAATCAGGCATCGACGTTAAATCTAGAAAGGTTTAATACTGAATCTATTCTATAGATCAGAATTCCAGTGGGAATTACTAGAGTGATTCATCGACTGCATCTTATATGTAAGAAAGAGATTTTAGTTTCATGAACTTTTGCTATTAAAAATAATTTCTAGATCTTCTATTTGCAGTTTTAATTTTCGTTTCTTTAAACTGAGGCCAATAAATATGGCGTTAAATCTATTTCTATGGGAGTTCCAGTTTATTTGGTGATTACAGATAGCTCTTTCTTAGATGAAACTGATCTCGTCCCTTTTTTCTCATATATTTTATATTTCTTTAACTTTTCTTCAGCTCCCTTTTCAGATTAAAATAGTAATTTCTCTCCTTCTCTCTCACACACACACAAAAAAAGCAATAATTTAATGCTAAGTGGAAAAAGCATCTTACTTATAGTTTTTCAATAACATATTTTATACATTGGAAAAATAAAATACACCTATACATTTTAAAATATCATAAAATAATAATCCAAGGAACTTATATTTTATTTCCATACCTAAGCAAGACTCTTTTCTTCAGGTGAATAATATGTGGCTTTCTTTACTTGAAACTGAGGGGTTGGGTAATGTAATACCAATTTATTCAGCACAAAAGTATTCCTGTCGAAGAGTACCATTTACACACAGTCCCAAATTTATGGAAACGTGCACAAGAATCTATATTGTTACGGATTTTGTATTTATTTAGCTATTTATTTAGAATTGTAATTAAAATTGCTTTATTTTCTTGTGCAACGCAGACGATTTTTGAAGAGAAAGCTATGTCGGAAAAGTAAAAATACGAGAGAGCGTGCTTTTAATATTTAATATATAAATATCTCGTAATTGCTGTTGCCAACCAGAAAAATCGAGAAAATAGGTTTTACTGGAATATTCTAGTGAATAATTAAAAAATATATATAAAAGCCGAATTAAATCACCTCATCTCAGTTGTAGCTGTTTTAAGCGAACTGTTGTTGACTTAATGCTGTTATTGATTGTAGCGAATTCGTTGTGAGATAGAATTAGTTTCTCTGTTTTGAACTGAGTCCGTCTAACGTTTGAGATATTGTGATAGTGTACGAATATCTCTGAGGAAATATTTCAGCATTTTAATTTATTTCTTGGGAAAAGAATAAATTTTGTTAACTTTTTAACGACTTGTGCATTTAATCCATTACGAACCCGTACGCACGCAACAATATTTATAATATAGAACATAAATTTTTTAGTCGTGAAAGTTTGGATAGATTTAGAAACTTACTTAAAGAGTAAAACAAGTGTATTGAAGCTGAGAACAAAGTGGGTAACAAAATGGGCAGTCATGTATCTACTCTCAGCCAATAAAACGTTTTTGCTTGTTTGTTTGTAAAATCACCTCCATTGAGATTGGCGGGGGGTTGAGTTTCCAAAGAGGTACCTCCGGATTCCAAAAATTCGTGGAAACCCATTTCAATCATTTCATCTTCGAACGACTTTAATTAGCCGAGATATTAATTTAAAACTCTGAAAACGGTAATTTTCGCACCCTGCATATTACATTTTTCGATACATCCGGCGTCGAAGCGCTCAAAAGTTGAATTTTAAAATTGCTATCCGCAGGGCTCAATTTTTAAAACCAGAAGTGCCGGAGCCCTATAGAAGGCCGCGAAGAAAGAAGAAAAAATAAATAAGTAAAATAACTAATAATTAAAGTATCTAAATACTTAAAGTTAAAATTCAGTAAAATATAAATAAAAATTTAATAAATTATTAAATTAGTGATAAATAGTTAAATAATAAAATATAATATCGAACCTTATCTTATTTAGGCCTACGGCGGTGATTGCAATTTCCCTCAAAAACTAATAAATAGCTCATATATACTCTGGCGTTTTTAGCCTGGAAGACACTGGATAATGCACTACCAACGGATGACATAAATAGATAACATGGTTGCGTGAGTACGGGTTCGTAATGGATTGAAAACACAAGTCATTAAAAAGTTAATAAAATTTATTCTTTTCACAAGAAATAAAACAAAACGCTGAAATATCCTCAGAGATTTTCATACAATATTGCAATATCTCAGTGCAGTTATATTTTAAACTACTTAAAACATTAAATAGAACTCAAATTCAAAATATAAAGAAAGCTAATCCGATCTCATCGCGAATTCGCTACAACAGAATAACAACACTAAATAAACAACTACAGTTCACTTAAAACAACTGAACTGAGATGTTTCTGTCCGGCTTTTATAAGCTTTTTAATCAAGCACGAGAACATTCTTGTATTTTTTCGGTTTTTCTGGATAGCAAAAAGAGTACAATTACGAGATATCTATTTATTAAATGCGAATTGCACGCGCTCTTGTATTTTAACTTTTCCGGCCTGGCTTTCTCTTTAAATAAGTGTCGTGCTGCATTGCACGGGGAAATGAAGCAATTTAATTACAATTCTACTAAAAATAGCTAAATAAATACAAATTCTTAGCAATATGATATATAGACAGATGATACAAAAGACGCTTCTTTTTCCAACATACTAATGAAAAAAAGGTAAAACCATTAAGACATCGCTAATGAAAATAGAGAGAATATTAGAAACATTACGAGACTATGGAGGGAAATTTTAACGGAAACGTATAGCGCCCAAAACAAAGAAAGAAGTGTTCAACACTGTCTGACCGTGGTCTCCTGTCGATATAATTCTAGCTGTTAAGCAGTATGTGTTGAGGATAAAAACCTTGCCCTGAATCCAACCCTATAACAACGAAAGAAACGTAAGACTATAAAAGTGTCAATTTTCTTCCCCTGTATTTGCTTACATCATTTGAAATAGCCTGTCTTTCTTTGGGTAGTTATTAGTGTTGTATGTGCTTGCTCGACCAGGGTGATCACGTTTAGTACTTTCCAGCGTGAAAACTTTACCCGTTCCTATAAATTCATTGTCAGAATAAGACATGCAGGTGCAGAGCTTTTCTTTCCTTAAGAGTCTTAATATCCGTCAAAGGGTTTGTTTCTCAGGAAAAGATAGGCATGCATTCAGAAGTTAGAATCGATTTTTAAGGTTTATTTTTATTAAATTAAATTTTTTCTGTTGAAATTGTAATTAAATTTACATAAAAGAAGCACCGGAGCTATTTTATTTAACAGAATTACGACTTACTTCAAAAACTGAGAAGTACCGGCACAATTTAAGCTCTGGCTATCCGTCTTTTTTAACAGAAGTAGAGCAAAATTTTTTTATATTATTTTAAAATATTTTCTAAATTTTGCTTTGGCCACAGCCCGTTGATCCAGCGGGCTTCCCTTCAGTAGTTTGTTGAATTTTGATAATGAATAAGAGTCATGGAAACGGTTATACGCTAGCGTCCTTGGAAATTAATATATTCCATTAATTTAACTGCATAATCATAAAAATAGCAGCTTCGTGAGAAAGATAGTAAAAAACGAAATAATTATTC
The DNA here is from genome assembly GCA_000611955.2 of Stegodyphus mimosarum. Lineage (NCBI taxonomy): Eukaryota > Metazoa > Arthropoda > Arachnida > Araneae > Eresidae > Stegodyphus > Stegodyphus mimosarum. The sequence continues at coordinate 378,157 of KK113910.1, forward strand.
GATTAAAACTTTCAGAAAGGTAAGGTATTTTTGGTTAGAAGTTCAAGAGCTCATCATCATTAGTTAAATTAATATATCATTTCATTTATTATCATTAATATATCCCAACCGGTATAGTGGTTAGCGTCGCTGACTGCCATGCCGGGCCCGGGCTCGAATCCCTTAGAAGGCATGGATGCTTGTAAACGTATAGTGTCGTGCGGCATGGCGGCACTCCAAACATGCGGCGAGCCGAAAGTCCTTTCGTGTGGTTTGGTGGAAGGAGTGGGAGACTCTCTCCTGGAGTGCTCTCCATCAAAATAGGGGGGGCGGAACTGGGCTAAATCGCATTGTCAACTGTAAGGTGCTCAAGGCTGTTGCCAACGACAAGCGCAATGTTGCGCTCCTTGCGAAGAAGAATTTCGTGGGCTTGGGCTGATGTTACTGTCAGACAAGAGAGCAAAAGTTTTTTTTTTTTCTTTTCTTTTTCCAATGGCGGGCCATCAGCCGACCCCGGCTTGGCCACTTCTAAGGCCAGGAAGTGGTGGTCACTTTATTATGGAGGCACCTAATAGGTAGGCCACCTTTGCCTCCTATGGAGGCACGGACAGTTACAACCATGCCTTCTCCGGGATTCGAACCCAGGCCCTTTGGTATCGCAGTCGGCTACCGTAACCACTACATCGTCTGGGCAGCAAGGAAACGTAAGTAATAACAACGATATATAATTTCTTCTTTTCCCGTACTATGTCTCCCCCCCCCCATTTTCATTTTATCATTTATTCGACCTTAAAAAGAATTTCGTTACACGTTTTCTTGAAAAGATTTGTCTCAGTACGCAGGCAGTACTAAATTTCGTTGGATGAATTGAAATCTAATGAACGAAACTTCAATCAAAATGAACGAAGGAAAAAGTAAATATTTCCATATCTTGTATTTTTTATAGTATTAAGAATTTAGTTTTGAAAATATTAATTGACTATCATTACAAGTATTACTGAACTTGTCAAGGTTGCATAATATTTTAAATTTTGTAGTATAAAAAGCATATATATAAACTTCTGATTTTAGAAAATATTTGCATCACAATACCAAGAATTTAGTTTGCTTAGAAAATCTCAGCATTTTATACACGTAATCTTGGATTAATGAAATTCTTGTCATTTTCGATTATTTCTTTCCTTATTATTTTGAATTTGAAACTGAGAAATAAAAAAAACCTGCTTTCGAAATCAATCAAAATGTGTATCTGAAAGTCTTTGTGAGAAACGGCGTTACCAGGGCAATTTTTTTTATTATTATGGAATCATCAAGTTAGCCCCTATTTATGAAAATATAAATTAGCTAATATTTAAGAAAATATGAATTAAAGTTTTTTTTTTTTTAGTTAATCAGTATCTTAGATTTTACAATTGCAGTATATATATAAATTGTGTGCAGCAAATTTTCTCCTATCTCGCTTCACTTTAACCAACCGATTTTCATCAAGATCGTTTATTTTAATTTTTCCACGAATCAAATTTCTATTGCTAATTCCAGAGCAAAGATACTAAAACTTGCCCTATATTGAGAAACCATATTACATCTTTCAGAAGCTTTTAGGTGGTAGTTGTTTGGTATATGTATTTGTCTTGTAAATTTTTTTTTGTTCTTTCAATTAACGTTAATCTGAAATAATTTACTCCAACAAGAGAAACGACTGAAATTTAAAACACTAGAAATTACAGGCTATGCAAATCCTGTAAACTCACTGAATAAATTGCAAGAAAAGATCATCGAAGAGAAATGAAAATCTTTTTTGGTTAGAAAAACCAAGTTAAATCTCAAATTATGCCTAAATATTAAATTTTGTAAAATTTGGGGCGAAATTAAAAAAATTATCTTTGCGTATTTTTTTCAGTTTTCGCCAAGAATAATTGTCTTGGCGAACTTCTTAATTTATAGCAACCTCCTTTCTGTTTCTTTTTTTCACTGCAGAGAAGCGGAAGAAAAGTTATCGTTCATACTTTCAAATAATTTTAACAAGGTGCGTAAACCACATTATTATCGCTTTTAAGAAATGTGCCAAATTTCAAAGCGCACTAATATATAAATTCACGTATATCTTAGGAAATTTTGAATAAAAAACTGTAATTTTTTGCAGGTATGCTTAGAAATACATCTACTTTAAGATGATGGCAAAAATTTTATAAATTATAATTCAAAATATTTTTCGAAAAATTTATAAAAAATATTTAAATATATAAATTTTAAAAATAAATCATAAAAAATGGGCGAATTTTATTTGGGATGAACCTAAATTTCGAAATGTGAAAGAAGAAATCAAGTAAGTTTAATGAAAAAAGAGATATTAATAAATATTTATCAAATTCAATTAACATTGAGCAGCTAAAATTTTGAGAGCTCATTTTTTTAAAAACTACTCGTACGATTTTTTACAAAAATTGGTACTTTAGCATAATTTGAGTCGTAGAATCGAAATATTGAAAAGAATTTGGTATGCTATTTCAGAAAAAGTCCGATTTTGTGTCAAAATACTTATATTAGAACAACGCTATATATAAATCTAATACATATCCTAAGTCACTCTTTCGAGATATGAAAAACACAATTTGAATTTTGTCAATTGGCCCAGCAGAACGGGATATATAGAACTGTCCTTTTTTTTTCGCAGTGTACACCAAAGTGTAAAGGAATTCATTAGCTAGTGTGTTATCTTTATTACAAAATGGAGTGAATTTGCTTTAAAGGGTATTTATTACTGGGAGCACTAGGCGATTTTCTATGCTTTTTAGGAATCATCGCTTTTTCATTTCAGCATTATTTGTGATTTTATTTAGCTGGCCTTCATTGAAATTTATCCAAAAACACTCAGCAAACACATCTAGAAAGTATAATTTGTGGATGTCATCTGCTACATATCTCTTAAAAAATATGAAAGTACTATTGCTGTATATCATCTTAGCGAAAGCAAAAATGTTTTAGTTGTATTTTCTGGGACACTGAAATTCTGAGGAACTTGACTGCTTTAAATAATCGGATTAAATTTGAAGGAAAGGAATATCCTTTCAGACTTGGTATATTCTGCAGGTAAAGAAAATAATACCTCTAAAAACAATTTTTGAGCGGAAAAGAATGTGTCAAACAAGTGATATGCATCCCTACCTGCTGATGGGTTCTACAACGAAAACGGACCGGCTCCACCAGCGTTAAATGTCCCAGTCAGCTGACTCAGCAAGTGCTGTCATAAATAACAGCGACCGCGCATTGTGTCCACTTCATGAATACTCCGGAAAAGAATTGGATGGTATCTCTTGGTGGAATATCCATTTTTTAAAGCGGTCCCCCGATCCAGGGAGGAAGAGAAAGTCATGAATCTTTCCTTTTCAATTGACCGAGGGTTGGATAGGGGCGTGACCTCCGGAGGGGAGGACGAACTCCCCTTCATCTCTCAAACTCCGGAGGGAACTGCTCGATTTATCAAGTGGAATTGGGATGTGACAATGCAACAGGCGACATCTCCGGGTTCTCCCCGACGAACGCATGTTCTCTGTGGGACTCACACTCATTAGAAGATATCCGTAACGCCACGAATTAATTCGTTTTTATTGAGGACGCATGGAGTGTATCTAACTCTTTGCAGAGCATGCCATGCCATAATAAGAATATACTTATGTTGTATTCATAAATGATAATGCATGGTATTTTGTAGAATTTGTAAAAGTGTCAGCTTCGCGAAAGTTTATCTCACTGATCTTAACGTAACTATAAACATTTATTCGCATAAAATTCTAAAATATGTAAGCAATTTTTTAAACTACGTAATATAGGAAAGAGAATTGTTTTCAAAAGGTAATGTTTGTTCTCTGTGGTGTGAAATAGCTTAGTCTTATCATATGACGCTATCCACAGAATTAATTAAAAATTCAGTAAGTTATCCCGTCTGCTACTATTAAACTAAACAGCTACTATTAATAGTAAAATAAACGCAGGATTTTATTAGCCATCCTTGGTGGGAGTCATATGCTTCAAATAATATAGTCACAAATTGCATACTTAAAATTAGTTCTTCTCGTGCAAAACTTCCATTGTAGCTGACAAACCTTAGTGCCAAGATACCAGTTACTTACAACGATAACTTAAATCTCAAATTTAAACAAATGAGTAGGATCGGATGCAAATAGCTTTTTAAATAATTTACCAACACAGCCAAAATTCTTGGCCTCTCCTACCCAATTACCGCAGAAATACTAATCCAGGCAAGGCTTGAGTATGGTGAGACACTGTGCAAGCTTCAATAGACTCACGTTAATATTAACATCCAACTTTTAACCATACTGCTTGCCACTCAATTATGCATAGTTTTCTGATTTGAGCGAGTATTATGACGAGTCCAGAAGAATAAAAGAAGTAATCGCTTCACTTAAATAGGTTTGTTAACGTTGCGGCATTCTGCTTGACATGGAGAAAGGAAATCCATTCCAACAAAACTTCATCTGTACGAACGTTTTAAATGTTAGAGAACAGATTTTGGCCTCTACCGATACGAAAGAGTTAAAGAAATCCATAGCGACAGCAGGAAGCAATTCTGAGTTTCAAATTTTTACTCATGCCTTCTGGACCCTCTCAAAGCTGTCCACTTATGACGGAAACCAAACGCAGCGGATATACAGCGGTCTGCCCAGACCAGAGCCGAAGTTTTATCTGGCACGTTGGTGCTGCGATTTGCAAAGAAATGTTTAAAAGAGTATAGCAGATTTCAGTTAAAATCTCACACACGGAAGCCCACGGAAACATTCCAGGAACTCGCCAGGAATATTGAAATGCTGTCCCATCTCGCCTCTTCGGAATTCCCAAAAGAAACAAGGGAAATCTTGTCTCTGCAGTACTTCATCGATGGCATTCGGGAGCCCTGCGAACGGCGGATGCCAAGGGTATAACAAGCGCTTTGGTATCCGCTACGAAATTTGAGGTAGCCAAGTAAGAACTCATAGAGACCGTCATCCAATCAAAGCTGCTCAAGTCCAACAATCAGTAGATCAACTAACATCTTCGTCTAGAGGATTTAACCAGGCATGTGAGTGCCTTACGGAATACGAATGACCAGAAACCGACCCTAAAATGATAGAACTGTGGTGCTAAAGGCCACGTACCGAGGAACTGCAGAGCATCCCAAAACACAAAAAACTAAAACCGCTCTCAGCAAAAAAGAGGGAAAATGATAAATGGCCATCTGGCCGGAAAGAAGTTGCCAGATAAAGAGAAGCTTCATTTTAAAGCGCTTCAGATTTCTGCAGTGAGTGGCGGCAGTAACGGACTTCTCATCATGGGAAATATCAATGGAGCTCCTTACAATATAACGATCAATACAGAAGCCAATGTTACCATCATCCGAAAAGATTTGGCTGAACACCTCGAAGGTAAACTCATCTGGAGGCCACCCTGCGTCACTTTCCAGCCTATGTTCGGACATAAAATCGACATCGATGGAAAATTAAACATTAACGTCACGTCTGGAAGTGTCGCCTACCATCACACGGTATATGTAGCAAGTATTAAAGACCCTTGTATACTCGGATTAGACATTCTACGGAAATATATATTTTGCGTTGGACTTTAAAAATAACGAACTACATTCCTCCTCTGAGGACGCAACCATATTCGGAATTAAAGGTGGAGTTCAATCAGCCTACGAAATAATAGTTCAAGACGATACCACAATACCAAAAAGAAACTCGTATTAGACGCCTGGATCCATCCCTGAAAATAAAAATTTCCTGTACGTCATAACAGAAAATCCTAAGAGGCATTTGTTGACTTATCGAGGATCGTCGTCTCGGCGAAAGTTGCCAACGAAAGTGATAAGGCGAAAGTCATTAGGAAAAGCGAAGTGCTTGCAGCATGCAATCCAGTCACCTACCTTAAACGAAACAGTAATCCTCCAGAATCAGAGTCTGTATCTACGGAGAGTCTGACATCGGAGTTATTGGAAAATTCACGTCTAAGCCATAAAGACAAGAGTGCTGCCAAACGTGGCACTCAAGAATTTCAAGATAGTTTCTCCCGCACATCTTCCGACGTAGGTCGAACCAGTTTGGCTCAACATAGAATTTTTAGGGAGATCATTCACAAATCAAGCAATATCTAAGACGTAAACAGAAAGACGCAAAAAAACTTCTAGAGGATATTCAAGACTGCGGCGTTATCGAACCTTCATGCAAGTGCTTGGGCTTCTCCATCGTCCTGGTTCGAGAGAAAGGTGGTTCGACTAGATTTTGCGTTGATTATAGCCGGATAGAACGAGGTCATGAAGACAGACAGCTAACCTTTTTCTAGAATTGAGGAGATTCTAGGCATTCGTTCTGAAAACAAGCTGTTTTAGACGCTTGATTTAAAGATTGGATATTGGCAAGTAGAGATGCACCCTGGTGATCGAGAAAAGTAGCACTTACTACCGGAAAAGGACTTTGGCAGTTTAAGGCAATATCGTTTGGATTGTGTAATGCGCCAGCAACATTCGGACAGCTCCTGGGGACTGTGTTGAGAGGTCTTTCCTACGAAGCCTTTCTGATATACCTGGATGACGTCGTCATGTCGGGAAAACTTTTGAAGAATATTTGGAAAATATTAGGCAGGTGCTTCAGAAATGGAAGGAAGCCAAACTAAACTTAAGTCCTGCCAAATATAAATTGTTCAAACAGGAAGTGACTTATCTCGGACATGCCACCTATGCCGAAGGTGTCTGTACGGATCCAGTAAAAGCGTCGGCAGTTAAAGATTGGAGACGTCATGAAAATGTCCATGAACTGATAAGTTTCCTTGGACTTTTCACCTTCCTGGGAGATTTGTCAAGGACTTTTCTTTCATCGAAGGACTCTTCACAACCTGACAGAAAGCAAGCAAAAGTTCCTGTGGATCAAAGAATATGAGAATGCCCTTAACAAACTGAAGAAGGCTTTCGCATCTGCTCCAATACTGACGTATCCTCAACTAGATGCGAGCAATGAAAATGTTGGCGATGTTTTGTTCCAAGAAATGAACGGTCAAAAACATATCGTGGTATACTTGAGCAAGTGTCTATCTAAGCCGGAAAGGAATTATTACGGAAGCCGAAATGGCTACTCATAGTTAAAGCTGTAGAACTTTTCCCACCATTTTCTCTACGGCAGAAAATTCCTGCTCCGCACAGATCGTGCATCGTTGATCTGGCTTTTTTTAAATTTCAGGAGTGCAGAAGACCAAATAGCCAGATGAATACAAAAACTCCAGGAATATGACATAGCTATCCCTCATCGGAAGGGATCATCAAATAGAAACGCCAGCGTCCCGTCTAATTCTTCCTGTCCAGAAAGCTGCCGATATGGTTCCAGGGTCAATGATTGTACGTCCAGTTATGAATTCAACATCTGACCCAGATCCGAGGAATGACGAAGTTAGAAAACATCGTTTGGAAGACGGTGACATTAATCCCATAATTGACTTAATGGAATCTACCTGGCAGGACGTTTCTATCTATAGGCCTAAGACAAAATAATATTGTGCTCTCTGCAACTCACTCTATATTCGAAACGGCATTTTGTACCGGACTTCCGAATCGGATAATAGAAAGGCATTCAGATGGCAGCTGATACATCCAACATCTATATGCCGGAAGTTCTTAAAGGACTGCATAGCAGCCCGAAAGGAGGCCATTTCGTAATAATAAAGACTTTGCATAGAGTTGGAGAGTGCTTCTACTGGAGTAATGAAAGGGCTGACATGCAAAAATAGTGCCAATATTGCGTGTGTTGTCCGGAAAGAACTGAAGAAACGCAGCTGAGGGAAGCTACAATGTTGCAACTTAGGAGCGCTTTTTGAACACTTTGCCTTTGACATCCTGGAACTTCCGCCGCAAACTGCTGATGGCAACAAATACATCCTTGTTGTCACTGATAACTTCACAAAGTCGCTTGAAGTGTATCGTATCCCTGATCAAGAAGCTATTATGGTAGCAGAGGTGATGATACAGCATTGCATTTGCAAGTTTGGAATGCGTCTTCAGTTACGTTCCGATTAAGGAAGGAATTGTATCTCTGCTGTAACTAAAGAACTCTTTAAGCTGCTCGCCATAGAAAACCCCAAAAATATATTTTCATCCAAAATCAAACGGCACGGCAGAGAGGTTTAATCGAACCAAGCTCAATAACCTCTCGCTGATTGTTTCCAGAACTCAGTGTGACTGGGACTAGAAGCTACCTTTGTTCTTTCTGGCCTATCGTAGTGCTCTCCACGATACTACCGCTTATTCCCCATAACAGATGCTCTTTGGTCGTGACGTTCATCTGTCTTATGATCTCATCCTTGGTCGCCGGATACGCGTTCATCGCCAGAAGTACATTCAAGGTCTCCAGTCACAGTTTGAAATGAAACACAGTTTTGCTCGAGAGCGAGTCATTTTGGCATAGAAGAAAATGAAGCCCAGATACGACGCGGGACATTCATTCAACGAAGGCGACAAGGTGTGGTTATGGAATTCAATTCAATGGAAGATTTTCTTTCTAATCTATAGTCATCCTGAGATGGTCCATTACACAGTCCTAAACAGGCTAAACGACGTCGTAGTTCAGATTCGTAAGTCATCACATTCTAAGCCTAAAATCGTTCATTACAACAGGCTAGCGCCTCATTATGGCCATAGTACGCTGGACAAAAAAAATGGAATAGTTCTATATCCCCCGTTCAACTGCTTCGATTGACAAAATTTAAATTGCGTTTTACATGCCTCGAAAGCGCGACTGAGGATATATATTAGATTTATACATAGCAATTGTTCTACACTGGTGTGCAAAACTTAAGCAACAGCAGGGTTTTTTGCCATAACTCTACGAGAAATCAACTGAGAGACATGAAATGCAGAAATGAAGGAGAGTATTATGTACGTAAAGGATGACGAAAGCATCGGAGCTGAAAAAGGGAATACGATGCATACGGTATGGAATCAAAACAAAAACAAGCTTTATTGAACGTATAGTATCGTGACTCATGATTGTCTATCCAAGAGGAAGAACAACAAGCAGATGTTCCTAAATATGGGATATGCCCTCCCCTCACTGCAATCGTTGCTTCGCACCGTCTCTGCATACTTAGAACCAGCTGGTGCAACATTTCTTGCGGTAGGAGTGCCCATTCGTCAATCAGCATCTGTTTGAGTTGTTGGGTGTTCTCCGGAGGATGTAAGCGCGCTGCAATGCATCTCCCCAAAGCATCCCACACATGTTTGATAGGATTTAAATCTGGGGAGTACGCTGGCCAATCCATTCGAGTGATATCTTGACTTTCCAGTAGCTCCTCAACAGCAACAATCCGATGTGGCCTTGCATTGTCATCCATAAAAATTAAGTCTGGGCCAATGGCAGCTCGGAATAGACGCACATGCGAAAGGAGTACCTCCTCACAATAGCGATCCTCGGTTATAGACCCTCTGTCGAAAACGTGGAGCTCAGTTCGCCCGTTCAGCATAATGCCTCCCCAGACAAGAACTCCAGGACCACCGTTACGGTGTCTTTCCTTGATGTTACCTCCTTGTTTCCTTGATGGGATAAAACCAGGTCCCGGCCTCTCTCCAAATCAAAACGCGTTGAGAATCGCTTCTGGTACTGAACCGACTCTCATCCGTAAAGAGGACATGACTCCATTGATCAGTTGTGCAGTTTTTGTGCTCTCTGCACCACTGTAAACGGTAGCGTCGGTGGCCAACTCTCAACGGCAGGCAGCGTTCAGGACGGCGGGCGAATAGGCCCCCTTTGTGAAGGCGTCTCGCCACAGTAAACCGTGACACTTGTCGCCCCGTTGCTGTACAGAGTTGCTTGCAGTGGCGCTTGCTGACTGCTGTCGGCCTCTTTTCGCCTGCAGGACGATATATCGGTCCTCCCCTGCAAATGTCGTCCTCGGGCGGCCACCAGCAACCTTTCTAACAACTGTACCTGCGGTTTGAAACGCTTTCCAAGCGCATAGAACGACACTTTTGTTGATTCCGAACTCTGCAGCTACACTGGTTACAGTACGCTCCTCCTCCAGTTTTCCGATCATTCTTCCACGTGTGAAGTCGTCCAGGTGATTTCTTCTAGCCTATTTCACGAACTGACTCACTGGGACTTGCAGCGAATATGTTGAATTGCGTCTTCGTCTTTCCTTTTATTCTACTGTTGAGCTGCACGGCGACATCACGCGTTTTGTGTACGTTCACGTCGCCTCTGATGTTTCGTTCCTGATAGTTGCATACGCATGACATTTCTACTGACTTACGTGTTCATTGTACTGATCTCCAGACTTCCTTTTCTGCAATTTCACTGCTATCTGCTAAATTTTTACATTGTTGCTTAAGTTTTGCACACCAGTGTAATATAGGTATTTTGACTCAAAATCGGATTTTTTCTGAAATGACATGCCAAGTTTTTTCCATATTTCGATTCTACGACTCAAATTATGCCTAAATATTAAATTTTGTAACTTTTGGTGAGAAATTTATGGAGAAATTTTAAAATTTATCTTGGCGCACTTTTTTTCAGTTTGCGCCAAGAATAATTCACTTGGAGAACTTCTTAATTTATGGCATCCTATTTTCCTTTCCTTTTCTTTATTGTATACGAGCGGAAAAAAAGGTCATCGCTCATTACTTTCAAATAATTTTAAAAATGTGCGTACACCACATTTGGCGTTATTATCGTTTATAACAAATATGCCAAATTCCAAACTGCGCGAATATATAAATTCCTGTATATCTTAGAAAATTTTGAGCAAAAAACTCTAATTTTTTGCAGGTATGCTTAGAAATACATCTACTTTAAGATGATGGCAAAAATTTTATAGGTACAAAACAATAAAATAAATACAAAACATTTTCGGAAAATTTATAAAAAATATTTAAAAATATAAATTTTAAAAATAAATCATAAAAAATGTGTGAATTATACTTAGATTAAGCCTAAATTTCGAATTCTGGAAGAAGGAATGACGTAAGTTTAATAAAAATAAAAATAAAGATATTAATAAATATATATCAAATTCAATTAACATTGAGGAAGTAAAATTTTGAACGTTAATTTTTTAAAAACTACTTATGCGATTTTTACAAAACTTGGTAGTTTGGCATAATTTGAATCGTAGAATGGAAATATGAAAAAAAAATAGCATATCATTTCAGAAAAAGTCCGATTTTGTGTCAAAATACCTGCGTTAGAACAATGCTACATATAAATCTAATATATATAATCTAAGTCGCGCTTTCGAGAGATGAAAAATGCAAGTTGAATTTCGTCCTACCTCCATGATCCACATGTAGGGGCGTTTGTTCCTCAAGTAGTTTGATTCAAAATACTAACCGTTTTTGCGAAAGATGAGTCGAGTACACACGATTATTTTTAATGCCGTTTCCTGAAAAAGCCTAGCCGCTCAGGAAGTTATTAATTCTCAGATGTTATTGCGAATCTTTTTATTAATGTTACAGCATCAGACGAAACTACACTTTGAAGATATTTCAATTTTTTCATATCAGTGAGAGATTCATTAGAATAAATTGACTTAAAAATGTAGATTTAAAACTCAACCAGAATTATAATTGGCCTGAAAACTTTGGAGGATCATACTTTGGAAGCTTTATATTCACATAGGATGTGGCAGATTTTAATGTCTTATCATTATTGAATTGTGATATTTTATTAATCAAATTTAGATATGTTTCTATTTTCAGTAATGGTTCATCTGCCAAATCCTTAGACAAATTTTTAAAATTAGATTCTTCATCAAAATCTTCAAGAACAAAACATCCACATTAATATTCTTCAAAGTTATCACCACATCGATTTAATTGTAGTATACGATACACATAGGATTTGGGGACATTATGATGAGCAGTAAACGCGTCATTTTGGTGTTGGCGACAGTTCTCAAAATCGCGCCAACACCATACCGTATACTAGGATTTTACCCACCATATCTTTGTGGATTTGTTTTTAATGTAACAATTTCACTTGATCTCAAATCAAGCAAATAGAGTTCTATACGTAACGGAATTGATGACTTCTTTTTTTGACATCTTAATTTTACTCTAAAGAATAAAATTAATTATGTAAAAATGTCGAGCAAACTTCAAATACATACCTAGAAATGTATAACAGAAACCAGAACTTGAGAATTTTACATCGAAACAATCTGAGTAATATTAAAACATTCTTAAATAGTTTTTTCATGTCATAGTGACATTTATATCATAAAAGTACCTATTTCGATTTCTTTATAAGGTAACTCAAAAGAATAGTAAGCGTGGACTTTTGACTATCAATAATTCTCATTGGTGACTCCATGTTTGGTGGCAAGTTCAATAATAAATAATCATTAGAAGTCTTACCTTGAATATAGACTGAATTGTAGATTTATAACTAGTACCTGGAAATTCTTGCCTACAAATAAGGGTTCAAAATAAAGGAGATTTAAATTTTTTTATGCAGTAGTAGAACTACACCTTAATGTTTTCATGGAATACTGAATTCTCTCGTCGTTTGGTTTTTTAACCTATTGCCACAAGGGGAAAAAAATTGTGCGCGCAGAAACATTGCCCCGTGGAATCACCACCTGTAAAGAAGGATAAAATAAGGCATAAAAATATTTGAAACTTAATAGCGGCATATGCTTAGAATTCCCGATGCAGTGTTAAATGTCGGTATACATTTTTCTATTTTTTTTTTCAGTCTTTCCTGAGTTCATCGTATCAATAATCAGTTTTCTTAGTAAGATGGCTCACTAAACTTTTTTTTTTATTATTATTATTTCCTTTTTATTTGTTAACTTTATTTATTCAATATCACGTTCTTCGTACTTAACGCCACATAAAATTCAACTCAACAGCAAAATCGCAAAATATTTAAAAACATCATATCTTTAGAACTTCTGATAGACAGTCTCGTACGATGAGGATAAAAATGTTTTATTCCATACAGTGTTGGGACTGCTCGCTTTCACGTTGTTAATCAAAAATTTTTTAAAGATTTACAAAATAGGAAATAAATAATAATAAAATAAAAAAATATGTAACATCATTCTTTTGAAAATACTGAGCATTTTTAGTTAAACGAATCATGAATTAAATGCATTTTCATTATTTAAATCAATACGATTCAAAAGCAAGGAAGGAATATTCTTAACTACATCGATTGCTCTCTGATTGTTAATCCGTAACAGATAGATTCAGTTTGAAAGATTTTACCTCACATTTTGTCGAATGTCAACGGACTCGAATGAAAAGTGAAACGACACATAATCGCATTCAAGACTGATAGCCATTTTGGGCTTTTAAAAAAAATAAATGTTATGGGGTAAAGAGAACTCATTTTGTATTATGTTTTGCTATTTAGTTTAAAACAGCTACTTTTGCAAATTACTTATACCTTTGCAGTTTCCATGCCATTGAATCTGCAGTTTTAGCTTATATCAGAAAGATCTGCATTTTTTTCCATTTGTGTAATCTGATTTGGATTACGTAGCTGTATTGGTTAGTTTCCTATTTATTTTGCTTGGGATTTGAGTGCAACTGCATTCTCAGCAAGATCAATTTCGGTTGTTAGAAATTTTCTTACGACAATTTTTCAGAGATGTATGTACAATATTTAAAATTTTACTGCATTGGGAATTGAATTTGATTTAAAGAACGATAGTTGCGCTTTATATGATGCACCCAGTTGTTGAAAGTAATTAGGAAAGGGTGTGTATACAGCGACTTTTCAAAATCATGCCATTCATCATTTTTTTTTTATTTATTTATTTTTTTTTTATATATATATATATATTCCTTTGCTGTCTTTGAAGAGAACGGAACTCAGTTGAGCGGTTTCTCTGTGAGATGAAGGGTGTTCCATGTTCTTCCCTTTGACAGTCTCTCGAACAAAAGTCTTTTGTTGCCCGCGAAGCCTCTCAGAGGTGGCTGCAACAAAAGCATCGTAAACGACAATAAAGTTCTTACGACATTTCGTTTGCGACCACCCTTGGAGACATCACATTGGAACTGTTTATTATATTTTTTTTCTGTCCTCCCTCCCTCCTCAGCAAACACGAAACGTCGTAAGGCTTCTTCTTCAACTATTTTTTTTTAACTTGTTTAAATTTTCTGAAACGCTTTCACTTCACCATTTATTGTCGGAGCTCTTTGATAAGGAGTTAATGAGCTGCGTCGAACAGCAAATATGATCTTGTGTCATTATTTGTCAGAAAGAAACCAGTATGGAAATGAAAATATAAAGAAGTTTTACTAATCTAATTTAATACTACTTTTAAGCTACATTAATACAGACTAATCAAAAAAGAAGATTTACTTTAATTTAACATGACACCGCGTTAGCTGTGAAATCTGTAAATGTAAATCACGCAGTCAGAAATCTTCACAATCTCATTCTTTCGATTGAACAGTGGTGGGCACCATGGAAAATCCAAATAAATGCCACAGCTAAGTCACAGCTGTTGATCATTCAGAAAATGCAAAAGCAACGCTCTGATCAATAAACAATTTACTTTATTCAACGAAACTGTTCCGGTGGTTTACCAGGCCACATATCTTGGTGTTTTATTTAATGACCGCCTTACTTGGACACATCATGTTAATAATGTGCGTCACAGGGCACTTAAAATCATCAAATGCTTACACCCAGTTGTTGGGAAATACTCTTCACTGGACCTGAACAAGAAGGGACTTATTTACCTCTCCGTTATCAGACCAGTCATGACTTAAGCTTCGCCAACGAGAATGACAACTATCTCCGACAAGGAACTTAAAAACTTCAACTGGTGCAAAGCAGATACCTTGGCATCATAACAAATGCCCATTTCTATGTACGTAACAAATGTCTTCACGATGACCTTAAGATCGAATCGTTGGCGAAGTTTCTCAGAAAATTCAATGAACGCTTCTGTTAAGAAGCACAAAAATAATATAATGAACCACTTTGAACTTTCCAGCTACGGGATTCTTCAAGATGACTGCCATCTTCGCCCATTTGCGGCTTTCATGCACAGAGATAACTAAAATTTTCCTGCATAAAGCTTAAATGTGCTTTCGCATCTGATCTGTTCAAAATCTCAGCTCAATATGTGTATATAGCATGATTTGAACTTCATCCTCATCACTCATATAATGCAAAGGAAATGGTTGGAAGTATTGTGTACACAGTCTTCCAGTTTATGAGAGAAATCTGCCTTATTATGTATTATATCTTGTCTCCAGGACTCACTTAGGCATTTCTGTCTCTGCGTCGCTACATGAAGCAACCAACTGAAGATAGCCCTTATACAGCTAGCACTTTTGCAAGCTAGACGCGGCGACAACGGGAAACTTTAATTTATCTTTGTCTAATTTAGTATTAATTTTGGACTCTGTATTAATTTAGACTCTACAATAGAAAAAGAAAGACATATTCATTCAACCTTGCCTGCAAAGTATGGAGCAACAAAGCCCACATGTTTAGGCTCGAAAAACTATCCCGATGATCTGTCAGTCACGATTTTTCAGATTAATGCAACAAATAGTTAGAACTATCTTAGACTACAAAATTTATTCAATTTATGCACAAAATAGAATTTTCTTCCTTTGATAAGGATAACAGTTTTCTTCTGCTCACATTTTTCTGAATATTCGTTCAGAGTTTTTTGTTAAATTCATGGGAATTTGAAGATACGAAAGTGCTATTTCTGTTTCAAAACATATTGTTACGAATTTTGTATATAGATAGATAATTTTAGTGCAGTTATATGTGAAATTAATAATAACACAGAAAAATTATACAGAAAAATTATTCTATTATCTGTGTAATGTAACGGGAAACAAATTTTAAGAGAAAGCTATGCCGGGAAAGTAAGAATATAGGGGCAAGTCCGTTTACGACTTACAAGGGAGCATTCCCTACTTATCGTTACCGGTTTCACTCAAATTTACAGGGCATGCAGGGCTTGGCTATACATGAAAGTACCCGAAGTGGGAACTCCAGATGGCCAAGCGTTTAGAAAATAAAAATTCTGACGCTGCTCTCGCACCGTATAAGCCATTTACGTGAGAGCGTTTGCCAAGCAGCGGTTGGCGCGGCGGTAAGAGCTCGGAGTAGTAACGTGATGATCGTGTGTTCGACTCCCCGTGTGGAGCCTTTGTTTTTTCTCGATTTTTGTATTATTCTTTTTCCAATTAAACAAAGAGGTGAATATTTTATTTTATTTATTTATTTATACTGAAAAGGCATAGAAAAGGTAAAAATTTCGGACTTTTCAACAAGGGATTGTCATTAAAGAACATACGAAAAGGCTTTGTACATGAAAATTCAAAACTTTATTTGTCGACATTCGATGATTACATGTGTCGAGATGATATTTGTTCTCTTGTACGTACGCTAAGAGACTTAACTTGTCTTAACTTGTACAAGAGAACAAATTTCTTCTGCTGGTGGACTCGTGGGGAGGACAAACAAATACACAGTTATACGACGAACTCTTCCAAGATGAAGAAGGATTGCCAACATGTAGCATCAAAGTAATTTCTCCTAAATGTACCCCACTGGTGCAACTCTGCGATGTATATTTTATCGTCAAATGAAAAACTTTATTAAAAAATAGAAAATTGTTCTTATCTCACCGAGCAAAACTTCCCGAGAAGACTGCATAAAAATACATTCGATTGTTCATCATCAATTATCCGCCCCAATATTCGGTAACATGTTACATTAGCGTGGTTCGCTTCTAAACTTTGCGAGGAGAATGCTTTATGAATGTCAATCAAGTATGTTTTTCTATGGAGACGTTGAAGCAACGATGTTATTGTAAAAATGCGGCTTTATAACATGTGCTAGATGCAGAAATAATTATTGTTTCCCCTGTTTCTACGATAAATATCATCTCGACACATGTAATCATTGAATGTCGACAAATCAAGTTTTGAATTTTTATGTACAAAGCCTTTTCGTATATTCTTAAATTACAATCCCTTGTTGAAAAGACCGAAACTTTTACCTTTTCTATGCCTTTTGAGTATAAATAAATAAATAAAATAAAATATTCCCCTCTTTGCTTAATTGGAAAAAAAATAATATAAAAATCGAGAAAAAAAAAGTCTCCACGCGGGGAATCGAACCTACGATCATCGCATTGCTACTCCGAGCTCTTACCGCCGCGCTAACCGCTGCTTGGCAAACGCCCTAACGTAAACGGCTTATACGGTGCGAGAGCAGCGTCAGAATTTATATTTTCTAAACGCTTGGCTGTCTGGAGTTCCCACTTCGGGTACTTTCATTTCTAGCTAAGCCTTGCATGCCTTATAAATTTGAGCGAAATCGGTGATGATGAGTAGGGAATGCCCCCTTGCGAGTAAATGGGTATCTCGGTAATTTGGCGAGATATCGCCAAGCTGGCAATGTTTTGGGCGATTTATTTTGTAGCCCAATTTAGCGAAAAATCGCCAAAATTCGCCAAATTGACTACATTTAGGTCCGGTCCCTGTATCACGTAATATGCATTGAAATTGAATAAATGTAACTGACCACTGTTTTACCTGTAACCGTAATTCCACCCTCGTATTCTTTCCAGTAATTTCGAGAAGCAGAAAATACTAAAAATATCTCGGGGTCCGGTTGAAAACCATTTAAGGCCAAAGAGAGAGCATCTGCTCTCAGTTGCCTAGTTAATGTTGTTGCGAGGTGTCAATTTCGCGTGAACTGATATATATCCGAGTTAGCTTTCTCTTTATAAGCGCTTTGCATTGCGTTGTGTTTAACGTTCTTAGTAGTTTGATACGTAACTACTGATTGTACTCTGTGATACTGTGAACTCCTGTACGTGTATTTCTGCAGAAAATTCCAGAACTTTGTAGCATTCATTTTGATAAAATAAATTCTATTAACCTTTCATCGGATCTGTGGCATTCAATCTAATATGAAATCTAGGCACGTATTGTTACGTGTATACGGTTCTAAAACTTTCCACAAAAGTACTCGTACAGCTGTTCTCGGTATCACAGAGTACGGTAAGCAGTTACACTCGAAACTACAAGAGCGTTAAACACAACGCAAATGCATAGCGTTGCCTTGTGTTTAACGCAACTAACTCGGACATATATCAGCTAAGCATGATAGCTGAAGAAACCCTCCTATCAGGGACAGAAAATTTATATCGATACCTTCTCCGTGATTCGAACCCGTGCAATTCGGTATCGCATTCGGCTCCTCTAACCACTATACCGTCTGGGCGGCCCCAATTTCCTTTTAAAAAGTCCTCCACAAATGCAGCCTTCCTTTTAGGTAGTTGCTTTCAATTAATAGCAAGTTTTTAATCCCAGATAATTTGTAAATAGTTTGGCCGTTAAACGAAAAGCCGATATCTATAATAAGGAAGAAGTTATATACTATGAATTTATTGCTTTATGCCATTATTATCATGTATTTGTATCATACTACTATATAATAGCTTTGTTGCTTGGAGAATGAGATCCCTACAAGAAAATAGAACCCGCCTCGAGAGGCATTGCAAAGTGTGACATGAATCTGAACAGCATGAAGGAAATTCATTTTAATAAACCAATTCCCGTCAAAATCGTGGCTGCGGCCGCGAAGGCTTGGGGAAGAAATATGGTTCTCGTTTCTGAAGATTGATGAACATTCTCTAGGTAAGATGTCAAGTGTGCAATAACTTCGAGGTGTCATTTGTGATAGGCTTCTGGTGTATAATTTTTCAGGATGATTTCAGTTGAGTTACAGTACAAATCGTCGACATCAAATTAAAACCATGATTTTTTTACTGTTTCCACTAACATGTATTTGCTACGTTGTTTTTACTCCAAAGGAGCTTTGTCCCTGAAGGACTATTGTTTTTCGTTTTGCGATTTTGCGTTGATTCGCTATAAATGGCTGTATCACTTTTCAAATTGTTGCCACCAAATGTTAACGCCCTTTATTATATTTAAAGAAATTAAATAATGAAGAATCTGCATAAATTTATGTATATTTCTCCAAATGTGATAAAACAACGGTACCTAGAGCCATCCAATTTTGAATAACGTACGTTTCCACCCGAATATGGGCATCTAGAAGCCCGAATTAGGAACTTGTTTTATTATCTATTTCATATTTTGCAAAACTTTAACGAATTTTTGATGAGCAAACTCAACGATTTAAAAGCGAGCCATGGCAACACTCTACGAGGAAGGGGAACCCTTTTATCTTCAGCGCTCGGAACTGTGTGTCGGAAATTCTAAAGATATGCTCCTTTTAAAATTATTTTGCGATATTGCTGTTGAAATGAATTTTATGGTTTAAATGCGAAGAACATGATATTTAATAAGTAAAGGTAACAGACAAAACGTTAAAAAAAACGCCCCTTTGGACGTAATTTAAAATCTGAAACCTTTCAGATAAACTTCAAAATCATGGTAGTTCGCGATAGCTCGGTTTTCAGTGAATGGAATGGGCTCAAGATATGAGGTTTAGTTTTAGTTTATCCGAACTATAGCAAAGCACTCGAGGGCTATCTGCCTTAAGGGAGGGATGCTTTCGTGGAGGACTTTCTAAGTGAAAAGGCTCGTATACACGTTACAAATGAGGAAAGCCACGAAAACGCATATGCAGCCAGCCCTTTTCTGGGATTTGAACCTCGGACTGAGCTATCACTGTTCAGCGACTTTAGCGCTCGGCCGCTGGTGGGCCAAAAAAAATGAGGATTCACAGTTTTTCTCAAATAACATAGCGTAAGTGCCAGATTTTTTTTTTTTTTTTTTTTTTTACTTGTTTGTTAATGGCGGGCACTAGCCATTTTTAGGCTTTCGCTAATACTAAAGCCACAAAGGATGGTCATTTTATAATGGAGGCACCTAATTTCCGTGTCGATGATATTTTTTACCGTAAATTCGTTTCATTTTGTAAAAAATGGATAAAATTTATGTATTCTGTTAAATAAATATATGAATCAGGATTTGTGTTAACTGGTTCATAAAATACATTAGATAGCCCTCATTAATTTTCTACATATTGCAAAATGTGGGTTATTATGAGCATGCCACAATTAATTACACTTATTAGTGAAAATTGTGCTTACTGGGTGGCAGGTCAATCCTTTCTTAGCCTCATTTCGATACAACAGCTGTGCGGTAAAGTCGCTGAATACTGGTAGTTCCGTCCGGGGTTCGAATCTCACCAACGCCCTGGTTGCAGGGGAATTTATGTCGTTTTCCCCATGTGTAACGTGAGTACGAGCCTGTTTTCCTTAATAAGTCCCCCACGAAGGTAATCCCTCTTCTTAGGCTTTCGTGTGCTTTGCCGTAATCGAATGAACCAAACCAAACCAAACAATTTCGATAAACAGCAATGCGGACTATTTTTTATGGTCTTGCTTTTTAAAATGCTCGACTCTGTTTATGCACAGATGTTTTTTTTTTTTTTTTTTTTTTTTAACAAACATATTGCTTAAGTTCTAAGATGATTTGCAGTTATTTAAATCACGAATGCATGAAATATATGTAGGCAGTAATTTAATTTTTTCACTTTCTACAGTAAAATAAATACAGATCTGTTATAAAAAGTTTAAAATTTATCTAAGTAAACACAGACAAATACTTCCAGCTTCATGCGACATTACTGATAATAATTAAGAGGTATATAAAATAAATTGTAACTGCAGAAAATTAAGGGGTTTGGTAATAATTTCGCATCTACCTTTTATTTCAAGTACTGTACCTAGGTTTCTAGTTAATGTTTAAATTTACAAAATTCTTTTACTAAAATAACTTCTGTAGGTAAGGATTTAGATTTATTAAAATATAGTAAAAAACACTAGGCCTATTTATTTGAGGGAAGGAATGCTTTCAGGAAGGACCTCTTAAGAAAACTATCTGGTATTCTTTAAGCATTTTTTAACGTCAGTTTTGTCCATGTAAAGCTTCCTAGCCTATTACAACAGTTCCAAGAACATAAAAAAAAATAGATTTCCTCACAAAATAACAGTAGATAACGTATCGAAATTTTTTCAAAACACTCTTCTCAATTTAAAAAAAAAATGTAAAAAATCTGAAATGTTTCAGATTTTAAATTACGTCCAAAGGGGCGTTCTTTTAACATTTTGTGTGTTACTTTTATTTATTAAATATAATGTTCTTCGCACTTAAACCATAAAACTCAGTTAAAGAATAATATCGCAAAATAATTTTAAACTGAGCATATCTTTAGAATTTCCTATACACAATCTAACGCGGAGATAAAAATGCTTTTTTTGTACAACGTTGAACCTCTCTTTGAAATCCTTAAGTTTGTTCATCAAAAATTCGTTAAAGTTTTACAAAATAGGAAATCGAAAATAAAACAAATTCCAAATTTCAAATTTGGGCTTCCAGAATCTGCATGAATGTATGCATGTTTCTCGCATTGTGAAAAAACAACGGCACTTAGAGCTAACAAATTTTGAATAACTTAGTCCTCCACCCACACACGGCCACCTGGAAACCCGAATTTGGAATTTCAAATTTGTTTTATTATCTATTTCATATCTTGTAAAACTTTAACGTATTTTCGATTAACAAACTGCTCGCAACAGTACACTGAAAAAATCCTTTTAATCTCCAGCGTGCGAGACTGTCTGCTGTTTTTGAGGCAGGAGACATGAAAAATGTGCAATGCCATCGCGGGACTCGAACTCTGGATCTCTCGAGTACGCGTCGAGTAAGCTTGCAATTACACAACGAAGACACGCGAAAAGAGGGCAGAAAATAAAGTTAACTCACAAAACGTTAATTACAAAGAGACAGAAAATTTTCTAAAGCCATCTTGTAAGAAAACTGAACACTGATATGATGAACTGAGAAAAATGTATGTCAACACTTAATGCTGCTTCGAGAATTATAAACGTATACTGCTATGCTGCTTTTATTGCTGCTGTGAAAATTTTTTGAATGTTGCTTTTGAATTGTATATGACGTTCTAAACATTAGAATTTTTTGAGGCTGAGTGACGTGAATAATGAACAATGCCCTCGCCGGGACTCGAACCTCGGACCTCTCGAATACGCGCTGAGTGTGCTGACCACTACACCACGAAGGCATGCAAGAAGGCGGAAGAAATACCTTATAACGTAAATGCGAAGACAATAAGGCTGAATAATAAAACTAAAAAGACATAAAATATATAAATAAAAATAAGAATGTGTTAGTATGAGTGTAACAGCAGACTACTAGACTGTGAGCTCAGCGAGAGCGTAAAAAACCTTTTTGAGCGACCTTTAAAATCTGAAATCTTTCAGATTTTTTTTTTTCTGTCAATTTGCTGAAGAACATTAAAATCAGATTGAAGCTAAGTTTGATAATTACAGGCCTAAGCATTTCTAAATCACGAATCGACTTAATGTTAAGCTAAATTAAGGTGGAGTAAGAAGAAAAGGAAAGACAGATGATATAATAGTTTTTCAACAAAAATATATTGCTCGCATTACTGACATTTTCCTCCGTCAATCCTTTTCAAAACGTACCAAACCCCTATAGGATGCACCCTCTTTCAAAAATATACAAGAGGAAGGAATGTCTCTAGTCTTAGGAGGGGTCATTTAATCTTTTTAATGGGACAATCCTCTTTTCCGATTTTATCTTAATGGGTCACTTTGGTCCTTTAGAGAGCTATTGTGCTGCAGTGCATTAAAAGGTTTTTCAATCACTGAGAGTTCCGAAGAAACTTCGAATCGCTTCCGCTATCATGCTTAGTTCTCGAATCAGAAATATGATGGATATCTCCTCATCTTCAGCTAGTCGGAAATGCCTATTGTACTGTCAGCGTAATGGAATTTTCTGAATGCAAATTGTCAGAGAATGAACTCATGGTATAAAATTATCGTCATGATGTCTAAGCAATAAAAAAAAATTCTGATTTTGTCACTAGGAAAAGTCCTACTTATTTATATTTTATTGTATGAAATTACACAATCTCTAGTTTTCTTTCGTGGTATCCAAACAAATTATAAGTTAATTCCTAAAATTTGCTTGTTAAAATTTACGTATATCATTAGCCCAAATGGCGTTAGCCCAGAAGAGCTATTAATTTCGTTTTGGCATTTTGCGTGGAAAAATTTAAAAGGCTGTATCACTTTCCAAATTGTTGCCACCAAATATTAGAGCCTTGTATTATATTTAAAGAATTTAAATAATGAAGTATCTGCATAAATGTATGTATGTTTCTCGCACTGTGATAAAACAACGGTTCCTAGAGCCATCGAATTTTGAATAAGGTCATCCTCCATCTGAATATGGTCATCTGGAAGCCCAAATTTGGAATTTGTTTTATTATCTATTTCACATTTTTAAAACTTTAACGAATTTTTAATTAACAAATTCAAGGATTTTAAAGACAGCATTAGAAACACTGTACAAAAAACAAAACAACAACAACAAAAAAAAAAGAATCTTTAGGGCGCGAGATTGTGTATTGGAAATTCTAAAGATATGCTTGCCGCCCAGCCGGTATAGTGGTTAAAGTCGCTGACTGCCCTGCCAAAGCGCCCAGTTTCAAATCCCGGAGAAGGCATGGATGTTTGCAAATGTATAGTGTCTGCGCGGCATGGGAGCACTCTAAATATGTAATATAATATATTCACACACATTGATATGCAAAAATTACAGCTAGATGCGCCTTTTTTTTTAAGGAGTTGTACCAGACGCATTTTCTTTTTGTTTTCTTAAAACTGGACATTTCAATAGCCAAGGTAAGTTACATACAGAATTAGAAACTTCTTATATTAATTAGACTAATTTCATTTATAAATATTTATCATTCACTACTTTACCACAAACTTTATCATTCACTATAAATGCATCATTTCACTTTTCATTCGAGTCTGTTACTATACCGCAAAAGATCTTTCCAACTAAATCTGTCTGCTGCGGATTAACAATTTAAATGCAACAGATGTAATTCTTAAGAATGTTCGTTTCTTGCTTCTGTTTGAATTAGATTGATTTAAATAATAAAAAATGCATTTAACTCGTGATCTATATAATTAAAAATATTCAATATTTTTACAGAATAACGTCATATACATTTTTATTATTTATTTCACATTTTGTAAAACTTTAATGAATTTTTGATTAAAAAACACAACGATTTGAAAGCCAACAACGAAACACTATACGGAATAGAACACTTTTATCTCCAGTGTACGAGACTGGTCTATCGAAAGTTCTAAATATATGCTGTTTTTAAATATTTTATGATTTTCCTGCTAAATTGAATCCTTTGTGAGTAAGTGCGATGGACGTGATATTTAATGGAGTTTACACACAAAACATTGATAATAAAAAGATTTAAAAAAAAATCTGATGTCTACACCACATGACTTCCTTGCACGAAACATTAAATTATACGCATTTTTTCCTACGTTTCATTTAAACTCATTTCCTCGAATTTCTTAAGAGATATATTTCTCATTCAATTAATTCAGTTCTTACTTCGCGGCAAGGCAAAAATACACAAAAACTAAAAATATCTTCATTAAAAATTGAAAAATATAGAAAACCATAAAACAGCAAATACACTTAAAATAATTAAAAAAAATTATAATTAACGTTACAGTTCCTATGCAAAAATAATCAAGTCGGCCAGCGGGCGAGAAAGCAGATTTTTCGGTGCACAAAACTAAAATTTTCTTTTTGGTCGCACTCGGCAAAAAGACACTGAAGGTTCAGAAAGACTTAATTCACTATTCTGCTAAGATTCAAATGTAAACAAATATGGCTGCTATGGTAAAAAAATAGCACTTAAACAACTTTTAAATTGTTGATATTTCTACAACTATTGCGTACGGATTAACTAGGCATAAAAACCTTAACCGGAAGATAAGAACAACATAATACAGTCATTTTTAAAGAAAAAATTCCCAATTTACCAACATATAAGAAGAAAAAAAACTGAGCTGAGTAAAAGAGTGGGTAGGGTGGTTTATCCCCTCGATAAGTCGATTAATCTTTTATCAATGGCAATAACTGGTTTTTCAATACTTAAATAATTTTTACTTTTGATTTTGACATTTTTGCGATTTAACTATTTTCAAAGCGAAGGAGGACTAAAAAATTGTATTTTTAAACTCTTATTAAAATTTTAACAAATACCCTTTTCAGTCATGGTTACAAATTGAATTTATGTTCTTTGGAGATGGTATATGGAAAGTTTTCTTATTATAATCTATTGTGAATTATTGGTTTATATGTACATATATATAAAAAGTAAAAAATTTAGAACTATTTTTTCACAAAGACGGAAATTGAAATTCATAATTAATAAACTTCAAATAATCCTATAAATGCAACAAAAAATTTTATTAAAAACAAACATGCCCCAATACAAAAAATTTATGAAATTTAGAGAAAATTAAAAAACTCAATAGAACAGTAATTCAATCAACTTCAATACCACTTCATCAGGGGAAAGGAACATTGAAACCAATTGAAATGTCTGTTCTACAAAAATCCCTGCTTTTCTGCATCCAGAATTATACATATTATTATTATTATTATTATTATTATTATTATTATATGTGATATTTTTGCGGGTAGGCACATGAATGGCGAAGCTCGGGGATCACTACATCAGAGTCCGGGCGTTGTTGTTGCTGAGTAGAAAATTGCGAAATGACGACACAGAAAGATTTAACTTCTTTGCTTGCACATCTTTATTCATTTCTCAAGGCAGATCATTTTTCTTTAGATACAGTTCTCCAAATTACATATCCAATAGTGATTTAAATTAAATAAGATTAAATTTTAAATTTCTAAGTCATAATTTGTTCGAACAAAGGGAAGAAGAATGAAAACAGCAACAGCAGAGTCTCGAAGCAGCGATAGAAGAAAGCAGTCTGATGAAAAATGGCGCCTACTCGGTATTTATACCAGCGGTTATACAACATGCCAGAATGTTCTCGAAAGTACTGGTGTAGGGGATGTATATATTATATATTTTTATATTTGGTTCGGCCGATTACAACCAAAATAGGAGGTGCACATCTACATGTTACAGCAATCCTATGTACAATATTTCAACGTTCTGAGAATATTCGTTTTTGAATTTTGCGAGATACATACATATGTATGTACGTATGCACAGACACCGCGAAAAAAATCTCTTCTGAATCCATTTTAAACCAGTTTTATAATTCGTTTGGGGAAAAAGAGTCCTTTATTCTGTCCTTAATGAGAGTCGTCCGAGTCCTTCGAATGTCCTTTGAGAATTCACTCAAAAACATCGTTAAATTGCATTCGATAGCGGTCAAAATGGATATTTTCGTTGAGATATGATACCCGGAATTTTTCGTGATTACAATATTTCCTTTACTTCGTTGCAAGGAAGTGAAAACTGCTCACTAATATGCTGATCTGAGAAAAGACTGAAAAAAATATTTAAAATGTATTGCAATATTTAACACCGCATCAGGAATTCTAAACATATGTAGCTTTAACATATGTAGCTTTTTTGCAAGCGTTAAAATGCGAAACCTTTTTTTTTTTTTTTTCCCCAAACGAGAATATTTAGTTTTTTATCTTCCGTGTTTCGAAAATCTCAAGGCCTTAACACTATATTGTTTTTAAGCTCTTTCTCTTCCTCCTTTTCGTCCCGCGTTGTAATTAAACTGGATTTTAAGGAATCGCATGCTTTTTCCCACTTCAAATGACTCGAGGAATTTAATTTAATTTCGAATTCCTTCTTGCATGGCAACACCCGTCTCACCATTTTATTTACTCGCATTTTACTTGACTGAATTAAAGTCTTTAACATTTACAAAATGCACTGAAAGAAAATTAGAAAATTGCAAAGGATTTTCTGCTTATAAAACAGCTATAAATACAATTTAGGACACATGAAAAAGCAGAATATTTTTACGTTTACTCTTCTTAAAGCTTTGTGTTCTAAATTGATTTTAAAATTTACTAATATCTGAGACGTGTCACCCGCTGTTATGTAAAGTTCCGTTTTAGAATTCTGTTCAGTATTCATAAAAACAACCGAAGTTAAATAAAAAAAAAATGTACTTAATCGCGTTAACGTTGATCTACGGATGAAGTTTTCGAATTTTCGAAGATTAATGTACACTACGG
>KK113910.1:415035-431457 GCA_000611955.2 Stegodyphus mimosarum
AATATTGTTACGTGCGTACGAGTTCTTATATATTGAATGCACAAGTCGTAAAAAGTTAACAAAAATTTATTCTTTCCACAAGAAATAAATTAAAATGCTGAAATATTTCTTCACAGATATTCGCACAATATCACAATATCTCAAACGTTTAGCAAAAACTCAGTTCAAAACAAATAAAATAATTCTATCTCACAGCGAAATCGCTACAGCATTAATTAAACAAACAGCAGTTCGCTTTTTACAGCTACAACCAAAGCTGTATGTAAGTAAAGCATCGGCACTCCCACGCTATAACATGACCCCAAATTGCATCGCCAATCCACTGCAGTGGTGGCGATGTAAACTAAATCTCTTCCCCTCCTCCTTTCCCCTGCAGTGACGTCATGGAGGTCGGAAGTAAGATGGCGAGGCCGCAATGAGTTTTCACACGATTGGATGTAAATATTTTGCAATTGCGTCGTAATAATATATACAAATGTATATATTTTCTATTTGTACAGTATTTCAGAGTCCTAAGTGTACGAAAAGAATACATTTTAAGCAAAGTTCATTGTTATTAATATTAAAATTATGCATTATTTCTTCTCCACTTACAGAGCTTCTACCTAAAATACTTTCTCAAATATGACATGATTTTTTTAGCTTCTGAGGTATCTTTTAAATGAAAAAAATCTAAGTCAATTTGTAATTAATGCTCAATTCGGTCCATTTCAAATTAGCGCTCTTTTTATTTTAATAGTGAAATACATTAAATAGTACATAACTTTCTCTGAATATTTCTGAAAGAGAATAAAAAAAAAGATTTTTTAAAATATTATTTAAAACTTGTACCTGCGTTATTATAAAATATAGGGGAATAATTCTTTTAATTATCAGATTTTTTTTCCTTTAATTTCAACAATACATATCCTAAAACTGTTCTTTATTGCTTCCTTAAGTACGCATCGTCTCAAGGAAACGTGTAGAAATGTATTCCATCAGATTTCGACGAAATCTTACTCCTTACTTGCAATCCTTAATCCGCAGTATCGATACGCCATTAGAGAAAATTTAAAAAAAAATTGGTTCTGAAAAGAGCCTTTTGTAATTAAAAAGTACAAAATTAATAAGTTATAAATAACACAACCAAAGCACGTTAGAAGCTAACAAGATTTCGGTAGAATCAAATAAACAACCAAAAAAAAACAAAGCTGTATGCAGCTTTGATCAAAACAACCAATGACTAAAAAGAAAAGGAGCATGCGCAGTTTTACTGATTGTGTTTCCACATCGCCACCGCTACGAGCGCTGCGGTCGTTACGAAGCGCAATTTCTCCCATTGAAGTGCCGACGCTTTACTTACATACAGCTTTGGCTACAACTACCACAGCAACAACAACTGAGATAAGCTGTTTCAACTCGGCTTTTATAAGCTTTTTAATTATCAGTAGAACAACCACGATTTTTCTAGATTTTTCTGGATGGCAACAGTAATTACAAGATATTTATTTATATTAAGCATTAAATGCACGCGCTCTTATTTTTTTTTTCGACGTAGGTTTCTCTTCAAAAATCGTCTGCGTTGCACGGGGAAATAAAAAGGAATTTTAATTACAATTCTAAATAAATAGCCAAATAAATGCGAAATTCGTAACAATATATATATATATCCACTCCGCTACTCGGCTCCGTGAGCTTAGTTTTTTATTCTTATATGTTGGTAAATTGCGCATCTTTTGCTTGATTGAATTATGTTGATAGATTTATGATTGAATTATGTTGTAGTTATCTTCCGGTTAAGGTTTTTATGCCTTTAATAAATCTGCATGCAAGATTTGTAGAATTATCAACAATTTAAAAGTTAAGCTACAATAATACGCCAAACAAATATTAATTTAGAAGTCAAACAACAAATTTGCAAAGTGTCATTTGCGCTTTTGCAGCTGAGGATATGGTTCGGTAAAACCATAGAAACTAGCCCTGTGAAAATTTGAAAATATAAAGCTCATTTTTGTTGTTTGACTTCTGAATTAATTTAAAAGTTGTTTAAGTGCGGCTAAGCCTAATCATTTTTCTCATGGCGGACATATTTGTTTGCATTTGAAACTTAGGAGATATTGGATTTGTTGCCAATCTAGAGTAACTAAGCTTCGCAACAACAAAAATAACGTCTTCTTTTATTACTGCGAATTAAATCATGCTTAATACCTTCTGGAATTTATTCGAGGAAATAAGTTTAAAGATTTACTTCGTAATTTTTATTAATATAGATATTTTGCGTTTTTATGCATTTTTGCCTTGTCGCGAAGACAGAACTAAATTAATTCAATGAGAAATACTGAATCATCTGCGAAAAACTGTTTCTTTTTATTTTTCTTTGTTTGATTAATTTCTTTTACACATCGTTTTAGATTTATTATAGTATTTGAATGCAACATTATAGTATTTGAACAGGGCAACGATTAGATAATTCTCCAGATGATTACATAATTTTTGTACATTCTGATAAGTTATAAAAAGAATGAGATGTAACGCTGTTAAGTAAAGCTAGCGCCAGTGTCGCTGTGGTAAACAAATATAATGAATTTTAAAGAGCGCATTTATTCTATTGTGGTTTATGCAGTATCGACGAAGTAGATTTAATTTAATCCAGTAATTTTAATGAAATGCAAAATGCGTATAATTTAATATTCTGTACAAGGAAGTCATGTGGTTTATGCATCAGATTTTTTAGTGTAAAGTAAATGTGTTCGTTTGCAATTTACGTGTACAACCCCTTAATGGATTACTCGACTATGAAGATGCTGAGTACTATCGAGAACACAAGGTAAGAAAAAATTGTTCTTTTTCTTACTTTGGTAATTTGTTGTAGACATATTCTACAGCAATAAGGGAATCCAATCGTCAGATCCTCGTCATGACGAATTAGCTATTGTCCACTACCTTTTAGTTCGGAAGCCACCTGTAGAGTCATTAGAGTTTTTATTTTTTCCTAGAAGCAGGAGACGTGAAAAATGAGAAATGCCCTCGTCAGGACTCGAACCTTTCGAATACCCGTCGAGTATACCTCCAATTACAACTCGAATGCATACGCCAAGCTGGCGATGATATCTCGATATAGCTCGATGATAAGCTCGAGATATCGCCAAGCTGGCGATGGTTCTGGCGACTACTTTTTATCCCCAAAATTCGCCAGACTTGGCAACATTTTGGTAGGGTCCATGTATAACTTTAACTGGTACTGTGAATGAATAAATGCAATGAATTCATATAAGTAACTGTAACAGTATCCGGCTCTCATACGCCTTCCAGTAATTTCGAGAAGTGGAAAGTACTGGAGATTTCTTAGCGGCCAGGGGAAAACTATATAAAACTGGAAAGAGCATCAGTTTCTCTGTAGTTGTTTAGTTTAGCACTGAGTACGAAGTACAGATATATTTCCGTGCAAGCTTCGCCTTTTAGATGCGCTCTGCATTAGTTGTGTTTAACGTTCTTAGTAGTTTGAAGTGTAACTGCTGGTTGTGCTTTGTGATACTTAGAGGAGCTGTAGGAGTATATGTGTGGAAAGTTTCAAAACCGTGAAGTGTTTCCTTTTGGATAAACAAATTTTCTCAATCTCTCATCGGTTCTGTGTACATTCAATCCATTACGAACACTATGAAAGGAACAATATTTTGCAAGAATATACGAAGCAGAACCGAAAACAATTATTATTGATTGCAAATTAATTCAGCAATTCCTTCGGTAAATTATAGCAATAATAAACAGGTATTTATGATAAACATTAGTTGACAAAAAATGATTGCCTGGCTAAATCCTGTATTGAAAAATGTCTAGAATATACTGAAAACGGAATTTGAGTATTGATAACACCAAAAAAAAAATCTAGAATATTTTAATTAAACAGAATTTATACAATGCGCACATCCACGCGTCTTCTCAAAATTAATCCCGGTGTTATGATTCTTAATAAGGCATTTATTTACACAAAAAAAAGAAAAAAAAAATCTGAAAGATTTCAGATTTTAAATTACGTCCAAAGGCGCGTTTTTTTAACGTTTCGTGTGCTACCTTTTTTTTTATTAAATATCATGTACTACGTACTCAAACCATAAAATTCAGTTCAAAATCAATATCGCAAAATCATTTTAAAATGAACATATCTTTAGAATTTCCGTAAGTCTCGTGCGCTGGAGATAAAAATATTTTTTTTCCGTACAGTGTTGCCATTGCTCGCTTTGAAATCATTTAGTTTGTTAATCAGAAATTCGTTGAAATGTTACAAAACATAAAATCGATAATAAAGCAAATTTCAAATTCAAAATTAGGGCTTCCAGATGCCCATATTCGCAGTAGGATTACGTCATTCAAAATTCGATGGCTCTAGGTTTTATCACAATGCGAGAAACATGCATACATTTATGCAGATTTTTCATTTTTTAAAATTTAATGCAGAGCGATAACATTTAGTGGCAACAATTTGAAAAGTGAAACAGGCATTCAGAGTGAATCGACGCAAAATCGCAAAACGAAAGTAATAGTCCTTCGGAACTAAATCCCTTTGGACTAAAAAGAAGAATAAAATCTTTCATCTGGTTGGAAGAAACTGAAACTATAACTAAATTCTAAATAACTAGCGGAAGTACCCGATGCCATTTAAGATTGAGAGTAATGTATCTCTCAGTAATCCTTCTCTAATAACGATGCAAAAATTGCGATTCATAGTTACACATTTTTCAATCTCATGCGATACGGAACCCACATAAAAATAGATAAAAATATATTTGGATAGAAAAATAAAGTATGTCTCTCTCATTATATCAGCAACAGTGGCACTCAGTTTTTAATGATTTTCGTTTTTCTAATCAGTTGGTAGTAAAAGCTGAAGTTCCATCCAAAATTTCATCTATATTCAATTTTAGTCGATTAAATGTGGCAATTAAAATTGATCAGAAATCAATAACGCAAGCAAATAAACACGCAAACAGACATTCTTTTTAAGCGAGTAGTAACAACACTTTCCGAAATAAAATATTTTTATCTCCAATGTGCGATACTGTTGCCACTAGGAAAAATGAGTGCAAAAATAAGCGTTTTCAGAGTTTTTAATTAATATCTCAGCTGATTAAAGTCGTACGAAGATGAGAATAGCTACGCGGAAATTTTTGGAATCGGGAATAATGTATTTAATGTTTGGCAATGCTATTTTAATTTCATCATAAAAATTAGAAAATGAGAGCGAAAATTATCGTTTTTTCGAGTTTTTAATTAATATCTCTGATTTTAACTTTTTTTTTTCTAAGAAAAGTGAATGTCTACTTCTTCCAGGACTCAGAAGGGAATTGTAGAAAGTTTCGTGACAATAGCTGTAGTAGTGACTGAGTTATAAGAGAACAAACAAACAGACTTTCTTCTTCATACAGAAAACAGATATATTATGACCTTTTGTTGAGAAATTAACTAGCTACACCATTCTCAATTTAATATCAATATCACAATCTTCTGCACTTTTCTCACGCTTGCTTTTGTTTCTAGTTACGTGTCATCCACCGCTTTTCACTTTTTTCTCTCATCAATTATGTGAAACGTAAACTTGTAATTATGGAATATTGTACTTAAGGAATTAATTGTAATTGTGTGATTATGACACCATTTCTATGCATGTGTATGACTTTATTATGTTTTCGTCAATAAATTATGCAAAAGATTTATTTAGAAAAATAATCACCGGAAAAAGCATAAGCTTCAGCTGTCTTTTGTCGGAACACACTAGTTTTAAATTTTCATCATTATATACTCTCTCTATATACATATATATATATGAATTATATATATATATATATATACACTCATGTCCATAAACTAAGTATAATGCAAAATCAGGCAAAAGAAGAGTTAGAAGCAAAACATATTTGACTTATTTGTAAAGCTTATTTATTAAACAAAAGGTAAAGAGCAAAAAAAGATGCTATATGTTTGATATTATTAAAAAAATTAGCGATTTTTTCTCTCTGGAGCAAATTACAACAAAAACCAATATTACATAGTTGGTATGATAGTTAATGCATTGTATGTCTCCCATACGATGCAATACAGTCCGTACAACGCCTAGGCATGCTGAGTATCAAATTATCGATCTGATCTTGAGGGATATTATACCACTCAAAAAGCAATGCTCTCCGAAGTTCCGGTTAGACATGTAGGAGGAGGTTGACGGGCTGGAACTCGTCGGCCAAACATGTCCCACACGTGTTCTACTGGATTCAAGTCCGGTGAGAATGCTGGCCAGTCCATACGGCTGATATCCTCCGATTGAAAGCATTCGCTTACGATGTTTGCACGGTGAGGACGGGCGTTGTCATCCATAAACACAAATTGTGCGCCCATGGCGCCCCGAAACAAACGTACATGTTGTTCCAGAATGCCGTTCCAATAGATATGGCTTGTCATGGTTCCAATTTGAGCATGCAGGTCAGTTCTGGAACCCAGAATAATTCCACCGCAAACGAACACTCCTGCACCACCGTAAAGGTGTCGTTCAGTGATGTTTTCTTGGTGGTAACGGGTACCTGGAGCTCTCCATATGAAAGTCCGGCGAGAATCAGACTGCAAGCTAAACCTGGACTCGTCGAAAAACATCACACAAGCCCACTGTTGCGGTGTCCACAATGTATGCTCTCTGAGGTCTGAGGCTGTGCTCCGCCTGTTTCTTTTGGCAGTAATTGCCAAATACCGGTCCTCATTCGGCGTTGTAACTCTTGGGCGACCTGTGCTGTAACGTCTACTCACATTACCATTATCTTGGAATCGTTGCCAAAGCCTGGAGATGACACTCTGGGCAATTCCAAGTTCGTCTGATACTTCCAGTTGTGTACGCCCACATTCCAGACGGCCGATAATTCTACCACGTAAAAAATCATCCAAATGCGTCCTTTGTGTCATAACTATTCGGTTATTGCACTGAAATGCTTATAAAGCGCCTGCGAACAATTTTACTTCTTTGCCTGTATTCCTTATATATCACTCTCATCATTGTGACGTACCATCGGTGTCATCTGGTTACTTCCTGAAATTTGTATATGATTCTTGAAGATGTGTGTAGTGATTTTACAGGTGATATATTTATTTTCGAGTTCGATTTCCGCGTGGCTCCGAATTATCCTTAATTTATGGACATGAGTGTATATATCTACACTCGTGTGCAAAATTAAAAGAATTTGTAAATTATGTCTATTTTCACGAAAAATAGGGAACCAAAGGTACTAACTATGCCACCCAAGAATTATCCAAATATTTGGAATCAAATACGTAAGCGTGGACGTGCATGTCTCCGGAGCTGTGACTGTGGACGGAGTATAAACGTACGAGTTCGGCGATTTGTGTGTTTGTACTCATTCCTGACATTCGGCATGTTTTTGACAAAACTTCAGGAAATTTTATAAATTATCAGGTAAAATAAGTAGCCACGAACGTATGGATAATAGAATGAGATGAAGAATTATCCACACATTGGAGGCAGGGCAATCACAAGCGCAGGTGGTTGCAGAGATCAATATTATGCCCAGAGTCCTATGCAATTTGTGGAGACAGTTCCAGGACATTGGATTCGTATGCATGAGATCTAGACAAGGTTGGTCAAGATCCACAACGATGAATGAGGATCGGTTATTTGGCACTTTTTGACACAGGACTGATACGGCTTCACAGCTCTCACGTGAGCTGTGTGCTGCCAGTGGAATCAGAGTTCCACGGTCTACAGTTGCCCGAAGGCTTTATGAGATACGACTGCATGCCAAAATCAAGAACGGACTCGCAGTTTAATAAATTTTATAATCAAGAACTGAGGCGCAGTTTGCGCTCATTAAGCTGTAATAATTTATGTAAGAATCCGCTGCTAAGAATAGAAAAGGATAATTGCTAATATTTTTATGCACCGTTACTCCCTCATCATTAAAACAGATTTCATTACATGCATGCACATTGTGATGTAGTATTAATGCTTCAACGATATAAAGTTGAATTTTAATGAAAACTCTAATGATGGAACACAGCAAAATAATTTTATTGAACGTCCAAATTAAAAAGGCTACATACAATCACAAGAGAAAAACCTGTTCTAAACCTTTTGAAATAATATTTTTATCTCTAGTTTCTCGTGGGAGAGCTATACGTGGCTCTCGAGCCTGCGTTTGAAACATTGCCAACAAAAAAATATTATTTGTTTTAAACAATTAAATCTAGTTAGCAACTATTGAAAAAAACATATTCGGAAATGAAATAATAATAATCACGTTATGCTCTCGAGACAACCTTGCTTATTTTTAATGTTCAGTTTCTTCTTAATTTATGCGAACTTATGACAACATATACATATATATTAAATTCGGAACATTATTACTAAAAAAATCTGATGTGTACACCACATGATTTCCTTGTACGGAATATTAAGTTATACGCATTTTTTCGCTGCATTTCACTTAAACTTATTTCTTCGATTTTCATTACAGATATATTTCTTATTCAATTAATTCAGTTCTCACTTCGCGGCAAGGCAAATATACAAAAAATCTCTTTATTAAAAATTGGAAGATGTAGAAAAACATAAAACAACAAATAGAGTTAAAACAATTTTTTCAATTAAAATTACAGTTTCTATGCAAAAACAAGCAATTCGGCCAGCGGGCAAGAAGGCAGATTTGTTTTTTAAGATTTTCCAAATTAAAAAAGTCTGCGATCATGTAGGCTAACATAAGAACTGCGATTCGCACTTCTGACAATTTTCTGCCAATGCACCTTTTTGTTCTTTAAATTTTAACATTTGGTCAGGCATTATCTTTTACAACGATGGCATTGGACACAATGGCACCACATCATCTTTTCAGATGAATCCCGGTTCCTTATACAATTGACAGCAGAGTCCGAATCACCCGTGTGGCTTACTTAGACTATTCGGGTTTAGTCCGGACTCTGCAACTATCCGGGGCAACAACTCGTGACCCCCACAAAGGCCGCGTAGGGTGTTTATTGTTAACGCCTTCATCTTTGATATACATGACGAGGACTTCATCTTTGATATACATGTCTTCATCTTTGATATATATAGAGGGGGACGGACATACAGACTGTTCATACATAATAGTAATACATCCATTGATGCTGTTGCTAACATTTGATACGTTCATAAGACAAACATGTCTTTTGTTTGCATGGAAACTGATACCCACAGCCTGTTCACACATAATAGTGACGCATACATTGATCCTGTTTCATACATCGTTCATAATAATTCATAGTCTGTAAAACATACATATTTCATAGGATATATACTACGCACACAGTTTCTGCTGTCGACTGAAACTACAGAAGTTCTGTGAGGGAAAAAAGCATCATGATGGATGTGTGGCGGCACCGAAGAGAACGGACGTTGCCAGTTTGCATTCATCTTCCTCATACGGGCCCAGCATCTGGCGTGCTGGTATGGAGTGCTACTGGGTATACATCCCGGTCACGTCTTCTTAGCATGTAATGTGTACAATCGCAGTTGCATTTCTGCCGTGTTAAGATTTGTTGCTGTGTTCGAAGCCTGCATGACGCCATCTTTTCAGCAAAATAATGCACGACCGCATGTTGCCCGTGCTGTCCAGAACTTCTCCGACACAGAGGATGATCGAATGTTACGCGGAGCCAGCATGTTCTCCAGATATCTCATCTATTGAGAACACCAGGTGAAGGGTTGGTGAGATTAACCCGCCATCATTCACATAGATACTGAGATTAATGATCTTCGGCATAGATTTGAGGCCGCATGGAATGAAGTACCCATAAAATGAAGTCTGTCATAAAAGTTAAGTTCGATTCGATGCCAAGCCAGATTACAGCTGTTGTTGCTGCAGATATGGCAGCTCTGTGTACTGAATTCTGAACGCTGTTTACTCTAAACCAACTGCTAATTTAATTATTCCTCCCATTTTACCATTATGTGTATAATAAATAGGATTCTACTATTTGTTTTCCCTCCTGGTGCAGGAATTTAAATGGCCAGTAGTGTGTAGATACTTGTATTACATAAAAGAAGATAATTTCGTCACTAATCTTATCTGGTGTTCAGAAAGAATGCATTCATTTTTCTCAAAATACGTATGGTTAACCATACATACAGAAATAATATATATATAAAGAACACCCTACCTTTTGCGAAAGACTTAAAAAATGCAAAATCCCTATTTAGAAAACAGAACTTGGAGAACGTTTATATTCAGCCAAAATAAACCCATAAAGATAGAAAATTTTCATTCCGTAGAAGATTCTTCACCCCTCCGAATCGTCAATTATACAAGCTCATAAGAGTATATTCATTGCTTCCCTTTTACACTGAAAAGCGAAAATTTCAAAATTTGCATTATACCGTTGGCCGTGGACACTGTTCTGTCTGACAGATCAATCAAAAACTTAAACGGAATCGGAGGACTCATTCAAATTGTTTAGCTGAATAATCACCCATACATAACAGGATGTCCTAAGATGCACTTATTGTGCGGACTTGTTCTCTAAGAACTACGTGTTACACACGTCATAAAATTTCTTTCGAGAAAAAAATAAAGGTGAGTTGAGGATAAAAGAACAGTAACCTAAAATGTGTTTTCCTCCGTCCACACAGGAATGGAGACTAAAATCCTAAACATGGATGGTTTTTTTTATTAAAATTCTGAATTTCAGAAATTTCGGGGGGGGGGCAGGGGGAAAGGGCATTTACTCAAAGATATCTAGAAGGTTTGTTATATTCGATTTCCCTACCTTTGGAGATTCACTATAGCGGTATAAAATAACATTAAGTACATAGTAAATCCGACGGGACTAAAAAGCTTTTTCGTTATATCCAAAGCACGCTATCCGGAGTTTACTCGTTATTTCGATAATTAAATTAAGACTGGATCAATGAAAACTAGAGAAAATTCAAGGTGAAGGTTTTAATGTGACACGTGTTCTACATTGTCTCTCCCACTTGAGTACAACACACAATAGGTTCATTTAACCCATACGGAACTGTAAAAAAGTTTTTGTTTGGAATGTTAATAAATTTGAGTGTCATTGTGGCTTGAATACTGATTACGCCGTTATAACATTAACCTTTCACGTGAAATTTGATTTTGATGAGAAAAAGAATTTCACTCGGTGCCCAAATCAAGTGAATTGAAGAAGATGGTTGAAAACTAGCACCTTTTTTTTCGGTTAGGAACTGCATTATAGCTCTAGGCTTGTGAGCGGTCGGTTTCCGTGCAGCAAGAAGAAATTTTTCTCCTTCCATCGCTATCGACGAACTCCCTGAATCCTCTTTCACAACCGATCCATGACATCTAGATAAAACTCGAAATTTACTGATGCCGGTGGAAACAAATTCCCTATGGATAATACCGTGAGCGTCAAATAAAGGCGATGATAGCTTTCACTTCTTCTTTTGACATTCTCCCTTTCTCCGATCTTGGTGAATCATCACCTACTCATTCTGCACTTAGTCGCAAGTTCGTACTGATAACACCAAGTTTCATCACCAGTCATGATTTTTTTCTAGACCAGGATTGTCCACGTTTTCATTTCAATTAAGTTACGGTAGACGTTCACACATTGCTATTTTTGTTCGGGGGTGTGTGCAGAACAAACTTTACACACTTTTCTCTTCATCAAAATAAATATTTCTGAGAATGACCTGAGCAGTTGATTTAGAAATGTTCTGGAATAGCTCTGCATGAGGGATGACGGTCGGTTTCCTGACATTCACGAATTTTTCCAATGTTCGCTTGTAATCACGTTTCATACACGGAAAACCGCAAAAATGTTTATGCAGTCAACTAGTTCACTGTGACATGAATCCCAGTTAAACGATTAATGTTGGAATCTACCAGTTTGAAATGAAAGTGGTATTGTCAATATGTGGCGTCCAAGCGACACTAAAAGTTCAAAATCAAAGACTACAGATAGGAATAAAATTTAACAGTAACTTATGACTTTAGTTTGAAGAAGCGTGTTATATAACATGTTTGTCAGTTGATTAATCTCAATATTAAAGTCAAATTTATTGAAATTTTCAGAAAAACGTGAAGACTTATTTTCTCTGTTTTGCAACAAATCTTTATCTAATTTGGTGTATAGTCACGGTGAACAGACACGGTAGACAGAAATGCAAACTTTACACCTTGATTCCATAGAATTTACCAAACTATTGAAGTCTTGCACCCACTCTGAAACTGCACTTTTGAAGGTATTTGACATGCTGGCAGTTCAGCAGCCAATAGTATTCCATACATACTCAATCAAATTCAATTATAGAGATTAAGCTGACCAATCCATTAGAATGATGTTTTGAATCCATTAGAATGAATTGGTTTTGAAGTACTTCAAACAACAGAGATGTTCAATGCAGATAAGTATTATCATCGAAGGGTACTACCAAGTAAGAATAAGTCCAACTAAATGAAGCCTTTGTGCAGCAATAGAACAGCCTGTTCGAGATTCTGTGCAGCCTGATGTCTAAAACAACTCTCTTGATCACTTAACAATTTCTTCAAGCTCACAATGCAAGAAATGGTAGTCAGATGCAACTGTTGTTCTTAACAAGGCTTTTAGAAATATGCTATCTTGAGCAATTTTAATTTATGTTTGCACCCCCTCCCCCCGTCAAATCTACCAGTTTTCCACCACTTTCGCCATTCACTTAAAAGACACCTTTCAGTCATTATTAATTAATCCCGATTAGCCAAGAAATTACACTAACTTTAAACAACACTACACACCCAAACTCCAACATCATACCTGCCAACCTCTAAAGATAAAAATTCAGAAGATTTCTCCAAAATTCAGAAGAACACGAAGAATTAATATCATGCTTTGATATTAAAAAAATAATAATTTATACAAATAGAAAAAAGAAAATTGTACTTACATTAGCAAATCTCAATTAAGTAGTAACTAAAAAATTTATTAGGAAACATAAAACAAGAACTTAATGTTACACAAAAAAATTATTGCAATGAATTTAGAGTGCATTTTTTGGCTTTAGCCAAAAATTCTTTGGAAAATTTCCTGTCATAACAATTAGTTTCCTCATAACATTTAGCAATTAAAATGTTTTCTACAGTTTTTGGTGGAAGAACGAAACATAGTTTTGTTTTTCTTCACAACACTGAAGACTCTCTCGCACTCAGCATTACTGTGTGGAATTACGAGAATAGCACATAAAACTCTTGCTAGTCTATTATATTTTGGTGTTCCATCAGCTCTTTTTATTCTTTTTAAGGTACCAGCGAGGACATCAAGTTTATCTTCTCCAGAACTGGCAAAGTCTTCAAACTGTGCAGCAGAAAATTGGTTCTGTAGTTCATCTAAAGCATCATTGTGGCATTCATTTTCTTTAATTGTTAACAAAAATGGAAATTTATCAATAAAAAACGAACCTTTTCAAAAGATGAATTTTCAATTTGTTTCAAATTTGCCACTTCAGCATTTAAAAGAACTTCATTTTGCAAAGGAAACTTCCTTACAATGTAATCACAGGCTGAGGAAAAGTACTTTCTAACACACTGAAAAAATTCTTTTTTCTCATGATCTTTCAAAGAATTTACAAGTTCCCTGGTTGATTTCCAATTATAAGATCATTGTCATCCTTTTGATTTGCCAAACTATTATAGGCAATGCAAATTAACACACTGTTTTTCACAATGGACGGTTTTACAAACTTAGTATAAAGTCCTTTCAAAAGATCTTTAAGAATTTCGATAAGCAGGGGAGATTTTGGCGAAGCTGATTGTAGAAGGGTATTTACACTTTCAAAAATCTTAATGGTACTTAACACAAAACTACAATATGCTTTGTTCTAATCCGAAGAAAGATGATGGAAAATCCTTTCCTCCCGTCTAATAGAAGACTGTTTCTTTTTCCCTTCAACTTCTTTAACAAAGTTGACCTTTGAGGAGTCTTCTAAGCATTTTCTTTTTAAAGGGTTTGATTCTGTGTGTTGGCTTTTCCCTTTTAAAGCATTTTGATTAGAAGCAAAGTTGGTTTTCGGAATCTTATATGCCGACAAATTTGATGGGATCTGTGGTTTCATTTTGGTCTCTTCGTGGAAATATTTTAGCAATGCATCCCACTGTTCAATAAACCTTCCTAGCGCTCTGCCTAAGGATAACCATCTCGTGCATACATGTTTCAGAATTTTTCTCGTTTCACCAGAGCACAGTTCTTGGAAATTCTTTAGGTTTTCTTTCCTTTTTACACTTTTTTCCAGATAGAAAAACACATCAATCAGAAGCTGGTCAATATTTAATGGTAAAGCAGCTGCAGCTTTTTCTGCTGCCAAATTAATTAAGTGGCATGGGCATCCAATAACAATTAATTCATTTTGTTCTTTTTTGAGGAAAGAGGCTACACCCTTTTTGTCACCCACCATGACATGAGCATTATCTGCACCAAATGAAATGCAGTTTGATATTGGGATGTTAAGTTGTTTCAACTCATTAATTACCAAGGAGGCAATATTTTCCCCCGTAGCGTCTCCATTTAACAATGGAAGACGCAAAAGATGAGTTTTCATTTCATTAGAAACATCACAGAAATAT
The DNA here is from genome assembly GCA_000611955.2 of Stegodyphus mimosarum. NCBI lineage: Eukaryota > Metazoa > Arthropoda > Arachnida > Araneae > Eresidae > Stegodyphus > Stegodyphus mimosarum. The sequence goes on from KK113910.1 coordinate 429,624, forward strand.
GTGACAACGATGGGGTAAAGCTTCCAATCGCTGTCGTTGCTGCCATCGATTGACACCGAAAATGCTGAATTCTGGAGTGCAGCTATCGTTTTACTTTGTGCATCGCAAGCAATTTCATTCACAATAGAAGATGTTTTCGTGCGAGCACAAGCATATTTCTGAGCAATCTTGGAGTCGGGAAACATCCGTCTGAAAAGTTGACCGGCGTGATCGGCAGCGCTTAGCGGCACATTGTGTTCTATGAGGAATGCAGTAAGCAAACACTCTCCCAAAATGACATCGGCATCCGAATTCGTAGCCGAATTTGAAAAAAAAAATCATCCACTTTCTTTGACGTTGCCGAAGCCGAAGCATTAACTTCATGCTTTTTAGACTTAACATGCTTCACAATGTTGCTTCTTCCACCGTGACTTATTATGAAGTCACACACGCACACGTTGCAAAATGCATAGTTATTTCCTTTGAAGGATTCTTTAATTGTTGGAAATTCGGCTTTGTAGGCAGGCCGAAAATATTGAGAATACGGTTTTTTTGAACTCATTTCGTAACAACGACGTATTAAGAAAATTCGTAGCACGTGCAAACAAACAAACAAAAACAAAAAAACAGAATGCGACAATCCACGCTCGCTGAGTAATTCCCTTGCTGCTGAAGAGAACGTGAAAAAAATAATCTGGCGCCCACAAAGAAAAGAGTGGGAGAAACAAGTTCAGCGTATTGGATTGGCTGGTTAAGCGGCGAGTTGGGAGAAACTGCAGGTTACTGGATTCGAAGTAGTCGGTAGTTGGCGAACACGATGCAATTGACGAAAATCGCTGAATTGGCGAAAAATTCTAAAATTTCGACAAAAATTACTAAAAAGAGTTGAAAAAGGAAAAAAAATCGTAAAAAATGGATTATGATCGTAAAATCGTAAAGACAAGCGCATTTTCGTAAAAATTACGAAAAATTCGTAAAAGTTGGCAGGTATGCAACATGCATTTATTGTGCAAAATGTTATTAGTCACCTAATTTGCATACTTCATTACTAAATAAGGGCAGAAGTTTGATTCCGTATTCAGTGACAGATAATTAACGTAAATAATTACACTACTGGACATTGAAAACTTTACCCACATCACTTTTTTTCCATTTTAAATTTTTTCCTTTATTTTGATGAACAGCGCACAGATGAGTAGTAATGAACTTGCTAGATAAGTGGATGTCACTGTATTATAAAAATGTGTATATATATATATATATATATATTTTAACCAGTGGTGGGCCATCAGCTGACTTCGGCTTGGCCACTACTAAGGACAGAAGTGGTGGTCACTTTATTAAGAAGGCACCTAGTAGGTGGGCTACCTTTGACTCCTATGAAGGGATGGACAGTTACAACCATGCCTTCTCCGAGAGACGAATCCAGGCCCTTTGATATCGCAGTCGGCTCCCCTAACCGCTATGCCGTCTGGGCGGCTATTATAAAAATGCTTTGTAGAGCAAAAGAAGCAGTTTTTATTTTTTACAGCAAAATTATCAAGACACCTCAGCATTCCATAATAATTTCCAAAACATATCTTTCCTAATACTTGCTTTTCAAATAGATATTACCTTCGAAGTAAGAGTCTAGTGTAATTAAAAATTTAAAAAGTTAAACTGATCAAAGACATTAAAAAATCTTTCCTTAATGAAGGTTAAGTTAATCGATTAAGGCAAAACAACTCACGGCTTATCTGCTTATAGGGAGGGATGTGTTTGCGAAGGACTTTCTCAGAGAAACTAGTCCATATCTACATTACACATAGGAAAAAATCACAATCACCTATGCACGCAGCCTATCTGCTGGAATTTG
>KK113910.1:441694-452333 GCA_000611955.2 Stegodyphus mimosarum
ATAAAAATATTTATTTTAATGTTATATTTTAAATATAATTTCAATAGATTAGCATTATTTAATGAAATTTATCAATGTTACAATGTATTAAAAAAATCGTCGAAAAATTCCCAGATCTAGGAATTAAAAATTTTCTATAAAAACTGATCTTAAAATCGCCAAAACGTTGATAAGTCACCAAATTTAGAATCGTTAAATGAAAAAGTTCAAATCGCCAAAAGCGAAAAGTTGTTTAAGAGCTCTTAATTAGAAAAAATGAATTTCGAAATGCTTATGTTTTACTTCTTGCTTAGAAACTCGAATAGCCCACTATTTATATTAGAAATAGGAACAAATTATAACACATGAACCCATTCAAAAGATAACCATATATATGTCAATGAATCGCCAAAAATATTCCTCCAAAATGCTAATTCACACTCAAAATGGCAGTCGTAAAAACAGACAGAAATTTCAGATGATTAAAATTAAGGACCTTCTGCCGATTTTGGCCGAAATTAAGGACTTTTAAGGACCAAAAATCGATTCCAAAAAACCTAAGGACTTTTAAGGACTCTTAAGGACCGTACGAACCCTGTTATTAAGTTTCACGCGATGAAAATCATTGAAAATACTTACGATTTTCCAGCATGCATTAAATGAAAAGCTTCATTAATAGCATCAAGACTGAAGTTATGGGTAACGAATTCATCAACCATTAATTTTCCATTCATATATTGATCAACCAACTTAGGAACACTTTCTCTGCTCTTCCAGCCTAAAGCAACAAAAAATTATATAAATTTCTATTCAGATTAATATTTATAATGAAACCTTTAAAACTTAGAAAAGGAACTATAAAATATTTATACAACATTACACAAATTTTTCAAAGGGGGAGTGCCAGACTTCATTATTTATTATACGAATGCATTAACTAACTTCAAACGTAATAAAAAATTAGTTTTATAAAATGTTTTAAATTAATCCCTCCCCGATGAAATGGTAGATTAAAAGTCTGCAGATTATGAAACAGCTGAGCAGTTTTATTTCCTTCATCAATGTAAATTACTTTACTCATATGTAATGAATACAAATATAGCCTTAAAGCAAATACTTTTGTACAATAATGCTTTTTAATTTCTTTTCACAAATTTTATCAATCCAACATTAATCTTGCAAAACAAAAGCTATGAAAGAAATAAGCATGGATGTGTATGTACAGGATTATCAGGAAAGAATTATCAAATTACAAAATTTAATATTTTCCATAATTACAAACAGAAAATTATAAATAATATGTCACTGTAAAGAAAGAATGTTATATTTTTCTTTTCTCAAGCATTCAATATGACTTCCTTTAGCCACCCATATAATATCAGTGTGATATGCTATTTCTTGCCAAACACAGAGTAATGTTTCATTAATAATTGTTTGTAAAGCATCGCAAATGCATGGTTTAAGTTTGGGCAAACTTGTAGGCAAAGGTAATAATATAAACACAAGATCTTTGACATATCCTCAAAGGAAAAGGTCACATGGGGTTAAGTCAGGTGTCCTGGGAGGGAGCTGCGTAGGCACTGTGCCAACTACACAGCTGCCATCATTGGCTGCACTGCGACCAATCCAATGGTGTGAGCAAGCGGTGTATGGTATTTTCTTCTAAATTCATGCTGAAAAGTGACTACTGACTGATTGCTTGCAAAGGACAGCACACAAAAAGCCTTCTCCTTTATTTTCACATCTTTTCAAAAACAGCTTAATGACAATAGTGATGCCACCTATTGAAAAAAGACCTTGTTATAAACTAAAAATTTAACAGGTTTCCTTTGCAATGAGTTATTAGTTATAATTTTATGTTTATAATTATGGAAAATATTAAATTTTGTAATCACATGATTCTTTCCTGATAATGTATATGTGTGCATATATGTATGTACATATACTTGTGTACAGTATTAAGAGAATTTTCAAATTACGTCTATTTATACAAAAAGGATTTAAGCATAGGTTACTTAGTATACCAACAAAGAAATGTGTAAAATATGTAAGCTTACATTTACATGTTAGCAGAGCTGTTATTGTGGAAAAGATATAATTGTACAAGGGGATTTCAGCAATTCGTGTGTTCGTACTCATTCAAGATGTTCACCATATTTTCCATAGCTGAAAAAATTTTATAAGGTGTTAAGTAAAACGAGTAGCCACATATGTATGGATAACAGAACGAGATGGAGAATTGACAGTAGACTGGAGGCATGCCAATCACAAGTGTAGGTGGCTACAGAGTTCAGTGCAATACCCAGAGTCCTCTGTAATTTGTAGAGACAGTTTCAGGATACAGAACCCATATGCAGAAGATCTAGATAAGGTTGACCACGATCTACAATGACGAGTGAGAATCACTATTTGGCACTTTCAGCAAGGCGACACAGGACTGATACAGCTTCACAGCTCTCATATGAGCTGTAGGCTGTTATTGGAATCCAAGTTACAGTCTACAATTGCCCGAAGGCTTCATGAGATAGGGCTGTATGTAGGAAGACCCTCTGCTAGCATCCCGTTCACTGCAGCGCACAAGACAGCACATTTTGCAGACAACTTGCACTTTGAACCAGACTTCAGAGGACTACCGTGCTTTTTACAGATGAGTCGAGATTCAGTCTAGACACTGATTTTCAGCAAAACTGTATCTGGAGATAGCCTGGAACACGATAGCATCTCTTTCTCACCACGGAACATTACAGTGGCCGAGGTGCATGGTTTGAGCAGGCACTGTGTTGGACTTTTCAGGGGTGCAGTTAGTTCCAAGTTCTTGTTAATGGATGACAATGCTCATTCACATAGGGCTCAGCAAGTCAACGCTTACCTGGAAAATGAGGTTATTCGCTGAATGGATTGGCCAGCCTGATCGCCTACAGAGGACATTCGAGACACTCTTGGGAGGGCAATTTTATCTCGTCATCCTTCTCCGAGAACCATCCCAGTGTTGAAAACTGCCTTGCTGCAGGAGTGGGATCGTTTGCCACAGGGACTCCTAAATCACTGATATCAGGCTGCATGACCCATCTGTCTGTAAGAGGGGACCATACCCCCATATCAGATAATCATGCATACATAAAATGACTTGAATGGTACATCTCTTTCTCTGTTTTAAATGTGTAATTCATACCAAATTTCATTAAAACCTGTCTGTTACCTTTTCAAAAATTCAACAAAATGTGCAAATTCTTTTATTTTTGCACATGAGGTGTATGCATAAAGCAGTGTTGTCCAAACTTCATATCAGTCAGTAACAGCTGCTTCTTGAAATTCAGGAACGTTCAAGAGCTGCAACTAGATTTTCCAAAAGTCATATTTACATCATTTTAAAAGTAGTGATACAAGTTTCAGAAGGAAATAAATATCTAATAACTTTGTTAAAAGGAAATGTTTAGATGTTGATTAGTTTTAATTTACCCTATTTCATACATATATTTTATTTGCACAAGAGCCACATCATTCGCCTGCATAAGCTTAAGATAGCGTTCTATGGCAAACTGGCTTACATTTGAATTGCACATTTAAGAAAATGAAAAATTCAAGCAACCTGCCTCTTCAACCATTAGAAAAATAAGCTAAACAAACTCTTGATGTTTTACAGCATTTAATGTTCTGAGTTAGTATAAATTTAAAGAGTAGACTCTGTTACGTATATAAGTAACCTCCCATTGGAATTTGAATAATAAATAACATTTTTTAAAAATAATTCATTAGTGGCCAGAGAGCTAACACTTTGTCAACATTCCTGAATGGCAGCTGTTCAACTATTGCCAGTTAGAATTTCATAAATAAGGAAAATTAAAAGCAGCAAATACTTATTATTTTATAATTCTGACCATATTCAAAATAAATATAAACCAGTTTCTCTTACAGAACTCTTCAATGAGACAATCCTAATGTACACAGCTCATTAGCTTTATTGTGATTAATCCATTTTTTCATGAAGTCTGCATCTTGTTACTAATAAAATGAAAAAAAGTGTAGAAAAACACCTCCAATAAAAAATGAAGAATTATGACATGAATTATATGTCTCCAAAATGACATGATTTAATTTTTAAAAAATGTGTTGTCCACTTTCACACTAAATCATAAAAAAGTATTTATCATTATATAAAATAAAACTTGAATAATCTATCACTTTTTGAGTAGAACTACATGAAATATATTCTAACTGCTTACTACCACCATATATATATATATATATATAAGAGAGAGGGGGGAGCAAACACTCTAAAAATGAAAAAATGCAGAGATTCTCTCTCACATGTTAACTTAATTTTTACCATTACATGACCATTTCATTTAGAATTAATAGGGATCAAGGCAGAAGCAAAGCAAAAGGAGTAAACTTTATATTTTGCAGTAACATTAGTGCTCATATTTTCCCTCTATAATGAGAAAAGAGAAGTTATAACAAAAATTTACATCAGTATTCTACATTTGGAATATATAGCTGTAGTCCATGAAAACATAAGATACATAATATCAAATAAGAAGCTATTAGAAATTTTAATGAAACTACTCAAATGTTTTTCATGCAAAACCTGACTGAAACCAGAAGTTCTGATTTAAATTTTGGTAAGATTTATATTATTAGTCCAAAGGGAACTGAAAAAATTTGTTTTCGTTTTGCGATTTTGTGTCGAAACATTAAACATTGGTTTACTTTTCAAACTGTTGCCACCAAATATTGCAGCCCCAAATATTGCTATACTTAAAGAAATTAAATAATGAAGAATGTGTGCATAAATGTATTAAGTTTCTCGCATTGTGATAAAACGATGGTAACTAGAGCCATCGAATTTTGAATGACGTAATCCTACTGCGAAAATGGGCATCTGGAAGTCCACATTAGAAATTTGTTTTATTATCGATTTCATATATTGTAAAACTTTAACGAATTTTTGATTAGCAAACTCAAGGATTTCAAAGCGAGCAATGTCAACAGATGAAAATTTTGAAATAGAGGTCTTAAACCAAATACATACAGTTTGATCACCACAGCACAATCATGCATATGCCATTTGCAGTGATTTATTCATGAAATAGGGTGGATGGATATGAATCATGTAGTAGGGATTTTTTCTATTCTTACTTTTTCTCTATTTATTTTTACACTGTTCAGGAAGCACAGAATTAAGGAGGCAGAAAATTACTTTTAAGTTATCTAAGATGATGCGCTAATCATCATTTGTAATTAACTGATTATGTAACTATGTTGTGTATTTACTTATTTATTTATATACTGATAAAAATATAAGGATTTTCAAAACTTAAGTTTCTACACACATATCAACTTTATAAGTAAGTGTAGTAAATAACTATTATTGTATAATTTCTATTATTACCATTACAAGGAATTCTAATACTGTAATTATCTTTTTTACCTAGAATTTAAATGTATGTACATTATTACACATTGAAGAAAAGAAATTTCTTAATAATTAGTTATAACAGTTATGTAATAATAAATTACTATAGTTATCTAATTAATTATAATAATTGTACTTATAATAAATAATTGTATATTTTTTCTTTTGTGCAAAAATCTATATGCAATATTATACATATCAGGGGCAGAGGAGACATTTATTCTAGATAAAAGAACAAAAAATATTCTTGTACAAAAGATTATAATATAGGTAAATGTTACATTAAAACAATTACAATCTGGGCAGATAGCACTTAAATGGGGTAGCAATCCAGATTACCTTTTCTTTTCACTTTTTATTTTCAAGAATACTTTGGCTAAATGATTTTAAAAAGTAAATGATAAAAATATGAAATAAATTCAAAAACTATGAAAAATTTTGTATAAAATTCCCAGACTCTGAAAAAAAAAATTCCAACATTCTTGGTTTCTAGGCTGCAAATCAATGTGAATTATTATTATTAGCATTTATTTCTGCAAATATGAACCAAATGTGCCAAAAGACAACTGACAACGGGATCAACTGATGACACAGGGACTTTCCATCCTCGACGATAAATTTTGTCCTTCCGATGAACAGTAAACTCACACGTGATCCCTCACACTGTGATACATAATTAACCCTCCTTTTGGACGATTTTAATTGCGAGGGTCGAACTTTTTGCAAACATTTGTATGCATGCACAAAAAATGGGGAGGGGGAAAAGAATTTGTAAGAATAACTAAAAGTACAAAATGATCTTTTAATCTTTACATTTGCTTGAAAGCCTCTCAAACTATGAGGATGCTCAATAATAACCACAATTTAAAAGAATGCAAGCATATATGCAGGCTTCTTTTATGGACAACATAGGAGACAGAGTTTTTAATCAACCCACCCACATATGCAGAATGGTTAAAATATGGTTTCTAATCCAAAACAAGTCTTTAAAAAAAATTCGCATAAAAAAGAGAAAATTTTAGTACCATCAAAGCTATTGATGATTTTCCTTTACATGCTAACAACTTAGTTTTTTAAACAGTATTAAAATTTCAATAAAAGATTCCCTAAATAAAGCAATAATTTATTTATTTATTTAATCAAAATACAGCAGTTAACATTTTGAAATTTTTCTTCGTGAACTTTTAACATTTTTATCAGGACAAAATAATACACTAATCAAATTAATCAAAACATATTTAGGAATTTAATGTTAATTTTTTAAATGCATATTAATACTAAAAATCAATTACATGACAAAAAGTAGAATATCCTGACTCACTCAAAGCTACATGGCTCATTATTTTATTTTACTCATTCATGCTAGTAATTAATTTGCATTTAAAACTGTCAGTAATCTATAAACTGTTGATAAGCAAAATATCACTGTTATTAATTTTCTATATATATAAATAATTTTAGTGAAATTAAGTTTAGAATTGCAATATCTCTTGTAAAATGCAACATGAAAGAGAGTGAGGCTTCACAGGAAAAATAAGGTTACAAGGGCTAGTCCACTTAATATGGAGGTCAATGGAATTCCAAGCTAATGATGGTTTTGGCAACTAATTTTTGTTGCCAAATTTTGCGAGAAATAGCCAAGACTCATCGAAAATAATGACACTTTGGTCCGATTCCTATATGTAATTGCAACTGTATCTAGCTCTATATGTAACTGCAATCATACATGACTTCCAATAATTTCAAGAAATGGAAGGTACTGGAAATTTCTCAGCAGTCAGGGGAAAACTATACAAGACTGGGGGGAGCATCACTTCTCATTTTCTAGTTCAGAGTTGACTTTGAAGTATTAAGAGATCTCAGTGCAAGCTTCCCTCTTTAAATAATAAATAACTGTATATTTTTTTGCAATTGTATTGTTTTTGATGTTCTAGTTAAGTGTTCTGTCATACTGTGAAGAGCTATATGAAAACCTTTGTGCACAGTTCCAGAACTGTAAGTGTTTCTTTTGCGTAAATACATTTTATCAGGCTATTATCAGTTCCATGTGCACTCAGTCCTTTACGAGCCCATATGCACGCAACATTATTCTGCTTACATGTTTGAACTAGAAATAATATGCATCAACAAATAATAATTAATGCTAAATGCCCTATAAGTCTATACTTCTCTCCAAATATGCTGTAAATGTGTTTACAGATAATGAATGATGTTCTAAGTTTATTTTCATAGTGGGGTCACTGTTTTATTTTCTTGGCACAGAAAAAGTAAAGAACATAGTTGATATTCTTTATTTAACTCTGTTTTTATGTAGCACTAGCACTTTAATAATTTGTATTGAAGTGTATGAAAATTACATTTTTTATTATATACACTTTTTAAACACAAATGTTTTTTCAGCCTTTGGTCCAAGGGGGTCTTATTTAACTAAAATACTACCAAGGGCAAAGTTAGATCCCCAACTTATGTCAATCTGACTTATGCATTTTTCATTGGCTGCACCTATGTAATATCAGTGTATAAATAGTATATTAATTTTAGAAAACAGTACAAAAATAAAGACAGTGACCTCACTGAAACAAAGAACTTATATGAATAAGAAAAAAACTATAGTTAGTCAATCTCTAGTTTATTTCCTATTAAAATACTTTAATTTTTGATACATACACCAACATCTTGAGCTTCCTATTCTAAACTTACTGCAGTTATAAATCTCATGACTGATAATGGATTAGCACATAGCAAGAATGAAAACAGGATTTAAGAGATGTACTCAGAAGAAACTCCAGAGACAAACTTATAGAACTAAAAGGATGCTAAAATTAGACGAGTATCTCAAATATATAGTTTTTTTTTTCATTTACTTTGCTTAAAAACACAATTTCTACAGGAAAAAAAATATTGATTTATTCTTTATAATATATAAATTATTAAACAGTAGGTTTCACATCGAAAATTAATTCAGCTTGTTTCAATAAATCATTTTTCTGCTGGAGGGGTGAACTTATAAAATATTTTTTCATTTTCTTTGCATGCCTTCATGATGTAGTGGTCAGCACACTCAATGCGTATTCGAGAGGTCCGTAATTTGAGTCCCAATGAGGGCATTGCTGATTTTTCATCTCTCCAGCTTCCAAACAACCTAATAACTCTACACTTATGCCCGAACTAAAAAGGTGGTGGATAATGGTTCTCCACCACCGGGATTTGGCGATTGGGTCCCCTGAACCCCAGTTGCCCTTCAAAAGGGGGCGTATATAAGGTATTTCTCCCATCTTCTTCGCATGCCTTAGTGGCTTAGTGGTCAGCACGCTGGGTGCGTATTCCAGAGCTCCATGGTTCGAGTCCCGGTGAAGGTTTGATCATTTTCGCCTCTCTCTTGCTTTTAAAAAATACCCAATGTCTACGAACTAAGATGAAAAACTTAAAAAAAAAAAAAAAAGAAAGAAAGAAAGAAAGAAGAAAATTGTATAATAAAATGCATATTAATGTATTCATATTTGATTACTCCTGCAAGATATATAATTTTTTTATTAAGATTTAATAAAAGTATGTAGAAAATCAGCATTATGATGATTCACTAAAGTGTGCAACTTTTAGCAGGTTTTATGGAACAATACTAATATATTCAGTTAAAATAACTAAATAAATAAAATAAAAACGTCAAAAACAAAATTTTGCATTATTTCTTCATCAGGTGGTAGAAGAAATTTCAATTTTACATTGGTAAGAGAGCTTAAATCAACTGAAAAAAGTTGCGGGATTTTCAACTTGAACCGCGTTCAGTCTATCTTGTTAAACCTACCAGTATGTGTCTTTAGTTTGCTCCGGAACACAGCTCTGCGCGGAGCTGCAGTGCTGACTGGATCAGACAGACAAAGCCTAACTAACTTTTAATAATTTCAACACATACCAATCTTGCAAGTGTCAGCCATTAATATGTGTTCTGATTAGCACCTCTCTCTCTCTCTGTTAGGAAGCAGCAGTGATGGCAACAGCCAAGCTTCTGTTACGAATCATGCTGTTTAAGATTTTAGATCTCATTTAAATCTATGCTGCTTGAGATAAAATTTGCATAAATGTCTGGACTGAAGTACATGACGAAATGAGGCTTAGAATCAAAGTAAAACTAATCATTGATTAAATGTCACTTAGTGTCTTTAAAATATGTGGTACTATTATAAGTGTAAATTTTGTAATTTAATCCTAAAGTACATGATAAATTTTAATTAGTTGATTTTATTCTCAAATTTATTGTATAGTTATGTCATAATATAACTTACTTAGAGATTTATTTTATTCTTAGAATGCCGTTCAAAAGTGAAGTTGGGTATAGATAATTGCTTTAGTTTATTCAATTCCCTTTACTGATAGGCAGAAAATCTGTGAGAGCATAATACGATTTATCAAAACCCCATTCAATTCATGGAAATCTTGATCTAACACAACAACATGGATACTGTTGCCAGAATTGACAGATTCATACAAATTAAGTATCAATTTAAGATACACACTATTCTTACCGCTATTTTATACAAGTTAGACTATTTTAAAAGTGTTAACTTAATTCCTCGGTCTTAAAATTTTCTCAGAGTTGTAGTGTTAATTTGAGGTTGCAACATTTTCATGAAATGTTCTCAAATTTTAATGCTTTATGTCATGAATTTTACCTTTTTTCATACAATAAATTTACTATGATATCAATGCTAATGGTTTAAAATTTCCTTGCACATTTGACAAATCAGCTGATTAAACAAATGGTAATGAATATCTTATATATATATATATGAATAAATCATATTTATATATGAATATTTTTCCTTTTATTCTTATACTCGTGTGTTTTACAATATAAATAGGATTGCAATACAGCTCATGTGACTTTACAAGATAGAGGAAAGAATCAAAAGGCATTTATGAGGGAACAGAGAAGAATTCAACATCGCAATTGTGTTTAGACAGAAAGAATTTTGCCCGTCTAACATTATACTCAGCATTAAGTTAGATAGAGTTCAAATGCCTGTTAGAACAGTACTTGTATAATTTGCATTATTTACCTCCAAAAGCTGATCCTTTCCATACACGGCCAGTAACTAATTGAAAAGGTCTTGTGGAAATTTCTTGGCCAGCTCCAGCTACTCCAATTATTACACTTTGACCCCAACCTTTGTGGCAAGATTCTAATGCTGCTCTCTGAGAAGCATTAAGATAGTATCAATATCAAAAAACAATATATATATATAT
>KK113910.1:452347-483270 GCA_000611955.2 Stegodyphus mimosarum
TAGAAAAAGTTTTCACAGTTTATTAGAAAATGTTATTATATTATTAGAAAAAGTTTTTCATTTAGATTTTTCATTTAGTTTTTTAAAACCGTATAATCAAGTCCTCTAATGTAGTAAAAACCATTTAAAATATGTAAAGAAAAATCCTGAAGCACAAATACCAAATTCAAAAGTAAAAATTTTAAGTACTGAAAAAGTAGTTAATGTCATCAATCACAGATTAATTGATCTGTCAAAGGGAACAAACCAATCTATATATAAATAACTGCATTTAATTTTCATGAGATAATAATAATTTAAAAAATCACATACTATGACAGATATTTAACAGATGCATAAAAAGTGCTGAATACAATATGAAGAAAGTTAGTTAGTATATTACATATTACTCACAGATTAAGAAACATTTCAAATTACCCATGCAGTAAGCCCTCATTACCATAACTATTTACCACAACATATTGTATGCCATATTTTATGACATACTAACCATTCATATACATTGTTGCATTCAAAGATGATGAACTGCTGCTTGCATATTGTGTTGAACACGAAAACATTGTGATTTGGTGACTTAGATGCTATGGTAACTCTCCAAACTTAGAAAAGTGTTCCTGTAACTCAGGGATAAATAGAAAGGGCTAGTTCATGCCTTTGTTCAACCCCTTGCCAATGCGAACCTAATGGGGGGAGTTAACCAGCAGAAATCTGATGTCACTGTTCTGCACCTGCTCTGATTTCGCAGGTTTAAAACTGTAGTTTCATCGAGCTGTGAGGCAATTTTCTGGAGGTAGCATATCCTAAATTAATTTTAATCATATATATTTATTTTCTAACAATGTAAATATTTAAAATAATTTGTGTATATATATATATATACACTACTGAAAACTGACTAAAACTATATATATATATAGTCAGTTTTCCTTTTAAATTCTATATTGTAAAGTATCGTTTACATGATATGGCTTTTTGCGCTGTAGCAACATGCCGTAACGCTTATAGAAATACGAAAGGAAGAGATATGGTATTTCATGCTTTCCCAAAGGACAATTTGCTTTTGATGAAAGAATGGATGCATAAATGTCAAAGACAAGAGATTCTATCAATGCGAAGAGCAGAAGAATTTGCAGCGAACATTTTCCATGCAGTGTTTATGAAGATGATATGAAAAATCATAGCATTTTGTGGATAGCCACAAAAGAAACTTGAAATACAATGCTGTGCCGAAAGTAAATTTACCATGCACAATAAACGGAATAACACCAAGAAATCAAAGGCAAGTAAAAAGCAAACTAATGCAGAGTGCTTTTGAAAGACTACACAAATTAAGCCCAAAGAAAATTCATTTTCAAATAATTTTGTTTTCACTGTTCTTCCAAAAATTCTCCAAAAGATAAGAAATCACAAAGATTCATCACAAGTTTCCTATAAAACACATCCCATATGTTTTAATACCATGAAGACACTTTCCATTTTGTCACATTTTTCTGAAAACTGCAGGACCATAAATCTTGGACCATAAATATAATATATTGCAGGACCATATATATATTGCAGGACCATAATATATTGCAGGACCATAAATATAATATATTATTAGACCTTCCGAGGTGCAAGGTCTAAAATCCGAAAGCAAAATTATCTCTTCCAACTCTATAAATGCAAAAAAGCCACAAGATTTTTGAAAACAGAAGTGCACAAAGAGAAACGTGAATTTTAAAAAGAAAACTGATATTATTTGAAATTGATATCATTTGAATTATGAAACAATAATTACATGCAAAAAAAATCTTATGAAAAAACATAAAAGAAGACAAAGAAAATTAATTTAAAAACACTTAAAAGTAGCATTTTCATTTTTTCTAAAAAGTGTTTCGGAAACTCTGTTTTATAGAATTTACTATCTTGTTTATTTTTCAAATATTTTTAAGTCACCAAAATGGAAAGCAGAGCTTTAAATTATGACAGGAGAAAATAAAAATTTTTTATTTTAATTAAATAATTAGTTTAATTTTAATTAAATTTAATAAAATGTTTAATTTTAATGTTACTTCTTAAATAAAATTTTAATATGTTATCATTATTTTTATATTTGTCACTGTTTTCAAATTTTTTGATTGCTCAAGATTTGCACATTTTCTTTTATATTTGTTTAAAAAAAATTCAAATCTCCAAATAAAAAATTTTGCATACAAGCTAATCAAATCACTGAAATGTATGTACATAAGTCATCAAATTTAGCACCACATGATAAAAGATTACAAAGTTATATTCCCCAAAGTTGTTTTTTATGCAATATTTTATCTTTGTTCGCAAAAAAGAAATTATCTCAAAATGTTTATGTTTCAATAGGGGCAGGGCCTCATGCTTACAATTTGAGTATCTGCCATTTATATTAAGTAGGAAAGAATTCAAATGTTAACCCATCAAACACATATTTGTCAATGCATCGTCAAAAAAGTATTCCTACAAAATGTTAATTCACTCTCAAAATAGCACACATAGAAAGACAGAAACGTCAGGTGAGTAAAATTAAGGACCTTTTGCCAAAATTAAAGACATTTAAGCACCAAAAACCATTTAAAAAAAATCTAAAGATTTTTAAGTACTTTTAAAGACTGTATATACTCTGTTAAAGAGGAAAGATACAAAAACGCAGAAGACTCTTCTGTTGCCATTTTTTTTATAACACTGCATATTTATGTGACAGTTATTAGAAAAGAGCTGGATTTCTTTAATCTCTCTCTACAGTGAAAAAACATGCATCTCTTGAAGTCAACCAAAAAATATAGCTTTTATTAAAAAACTCACTATAGAGAAGTTCAATGAAGATGGAGGTAAACCTGGTTTTTAATATTGCAGCAATTTTAGACATCAAATGAACTTGATCTTTCTCAAGGTATACAAATCCTATTTGAAGGGCACTTATAACAGCTAATTACCTGGTTTGAGAAATACTTTCAAATGTAAAATTTCTATAGGTTTGCATGGATTCAAGATCCACTTAACACTAGTGGTCCATCTGAATTTATTTCTGTGGAAGTAGATAATCTTATTGAGCTATCTTGCAATAACAGTTTGAAAGCAAAATTTGCCACCATGGAAATGACAGAATTTTGAATTTAAAAAAAAGATGAATATTCCTTGGCTCAGCGGATTTTAATTCCATATTTGACATCATATTTTGGGGAAACTGGGCTTTTGGATGTTGCTTTTATAAAAAGCAAGTACAGAGCAAAAATCAACGTGGAAAAAGGAAACGAGGTGGGACATATTTAGTTTAAATCCACACATAAATATGCAGTATATATATATATATGCAGTATATATATATATATATATATTTAAAAAAAAAACCAGGCAACAGAAAAGTCTTCTGCGTTTTTGTATCCTTCCTCTTTAACAGAGTATGTACAGTCCTTAATAGTATTTAAAAATCTTTAGAATTTTTTTTAAATCGTTTTTGTTTCTTAAATGTGCTTAATATTGAGAAAATATATAGTGATTTGCAGACTCTTTCATCACATTAATTAATGTTAATGAAGAAAACTTTAAATAATTAAGACGCATGACTTTTTATTTTTTTATGTCTTACAATTAGTGATACTTAGGGCAGGGGAGCATGGAAAAATGTTAAATGAAAAAAGGGTGCTGCAACTTGAAAAACTAGTTTAAACTGTATTAAAAAGCAGATTATAAATGTTAAACATGTTATTTACATAAGAGAATAACCTATAAATAAACTTACCATAGTGGAAACATTTCCAATACATTCAAAAGTATAATCTAATCCACCATCAGTCATTTCTATTAACACATCCTGAATAGGTTTGGGATGATCTTTAGGATTCACAAATTCAGTACAGCCAAATTTTTTTGCTAAAAACAAAGATTAGAAAGAAGTGTCTAAGAATTGTGAATTTTTCTATTTCCATTCTTCCACAATTATGAATGAATTGTGTCCCCTTTCTGGATATATTAATATGGGAGGCAGAATCTTACTATTGAAGAAATAAAACAATAATATGAAATTTGAACTAACAAGTTAATCAGAAATTTGAAGATTATGCAACACAGAAGTTTCAATTAAATGAATATTAAAATTATTAAGAGAATGCTGTGAAGTTTTATAGAATACATACTTATTGATAAATATTATAATCATTATATATTGCATATAATTTTCTGCTATAAATGTTATAATTAAGTCTTCTTCACTAAACTAGCACAAAAGTTTTCATATTATGCTAATTTAAAATGAAATAACATCATAGTAATATTTTTTCTACCATTGGCTTTGCATTTTGAACAGCTCATTTTAAATACAAGATTTTATGCTTTATATCCTCATTTCTCAAAATTTAGAAAGACTTCTGGCACATAATCGATATCCCATTGGTACAACTTCTCTATTTTACCTTGAAGTAATTTTATTTTGGCCTATATTTATAATATGCTACTATAACAAAATCTTCGATCAGAGTGAAATGTTTCCTAATAATTTATTACCTTTTTTGCCAAGCTGAATTATAACATTCAGTGCTGTTGAATTTCTTAGTATATCTTGCAAGTTCTAGAGATGTAAATGCCTAGCTCAACTAACAGTAAGAAAAGCTAGGCTATTTATATATTACCTCAGGAAGGGGGAGATTTCTTAAACTAGAAGCCATATCATTACTGCTTAACTTAAAATCGTTTAAGGTATTAACATAAAACTTTTACATACAAAAATGAGATAAACGTTTTTTAATCGTAAGAATTATATATTACTTCTTAACTTTTACAGTAAGCTCTTTGTGGTGTTACGATTATAATCTGAAACAACCTGATTGCATTTTATAAAATGTTTTAATGATTACAATACTAAAATTATTCTATTAAAAATTTAAAAAGAAACCTTAATAACCATATAATTGCAGTATAAGAGAAATTAAGTACATTATTTTAGATAAATAAAGTACTAACATTCATGGTCTAAAGTTCAAGTTCTTTTGCAAAAAGTTAAGATAAAATCAGTAAAGAAAATTAATACAACAAAAAACACAATACAGTGAGGATAACAATGATGATAGTGAAAACGTCTTCATATTATGTCAAATAACTGAGACCCCATTGCATAGTTAATACTGTACCTAATCGAAACTAAGCCCTCCTTACATTTCAGGATAAAATGTAAAAAATAAAAACATACATAAATATTTGACGAGAACATGGTTTTGATTAGAATTCAGTTGTTTCTGATCAGAATAAAAGGCGAGCTTTCTAACTAAGCATAATATTTTATGTGGTATGCGAAGAAAAAGAAACAACACATTATTACATGCTTGTTTTCAGACATATCAGAAAACAGTATATAATAGCATTATGATGGATGCAAGCCTAAATAGTTCTTATAATTGGCAACTGCAATGCAATTTATATATATTGTAATTACTTGTGTGGTTTAGTTCATGTTTAAAAAATGTAATTATTCTATATACAATTATAATTACATTCCTTCTCCTTCTGGAATTTTATTTATTAAAATAACCAATTATCAGACCTAACCAAATTTTAGGAGGAAAAAAAAAAAATAAGAGGGGGGGAATCTGATGTAGTCAGCATCAGCACACATCCTCCTGCCAATTCCATGTTTTAAATAGCAACAAGTTTTAAGTAAAGTATTATTTCAGATTCATAGTTTGTAAATAAAATCTAATTACTGCTTCAAAAAATAGAAAGGTCTGTGATACAAAATTTTGGTTTGCATCTTATTAGTAACTGGCTACGTATAAAAACTGGTTTTTCCAAATTTATACTAATAGGTTTGTATAAATTTAGAAAATCCAGGGTTTAATTAATCCAGGGTTTGCCCTTTATTTTTTTATATTAAATATTATTATATTGGACAGTTGAATAACATATAGTTTAATTCTTTTTTAAGAAAATTAATAGTCTATAATTTATACTTTGAAATGAAAATCATAATCTAATTATTTTCCATGCTTACATTGTATCAATAAATCTAAATTCATGTGAAACTTCAACAGTATATTATGCTTTATATATGCAACAATATTTTATGCTGATTGTAACAAAACTATTATTGGACTTTAAGTAAAGTACCACTTCTGGTCTGGTGAAGTACAACTGTTCAGTTTTATCCAAAATTTAATATAAAATAATCAACTCTTTATATGAGTACAGAAAAGTTAAATACAAAAAATATAAATTTTTGGAAGGTTGTTGATATAAGAGTTATCGCAGACAAAAAAATCATCACATACATACACCGAGACATACCTAGCCCATTGTACAAATAGCAAAAATGAGGAGACTCTTATTCACTGAAAACTCATTATTGAATTTTAGTATCAAAAACATTACTGCCCTTACCTATATAGATATATGCTGGCAGAAGATAAAGAGGGTTTTACGTTTGAGTAAATACAGTACGAAACACTCTGAAAAATGTTATATTCAGTAAAAACTATTTGTATTGAATTTTCAATTTTACGAATACCTTTAGTATTTTCAGAGGGCAACAAGGTCAAAATTTAAAACGCAGTTTATAATACCCAGGCTTTTGTCAAAATTAAAAACCATTTTATAATACCCAGGCTTTTGTCAAAATTAAAACCCAGTTAATAATACATTAAATATAAACAAATTTATTCTGAAATGAAACATGCACGTAGATCAAATGAATAAGACAACAAAGCAATCTCAGAATTTTCATACAACATTTGATTATTAAATCTCTTCTAATTTATAATGAATCATAACTTTTTCTTTTTATATCACATTAAAATATTGTGATTAGTTAGGCAACTTGGCTACCATTCTAATGATACAAATGAATTCTAATTAGAACCATGCTCTCATTAAATATTTACCCACATTTTTAATTCACAAATAACACAATATAAAATACATTACAGTCAAGTCTGAAAAATTAGAAGAGATATTTATTCAGTTTTTATCATTTTTGCGTGTATGATTTTAAAAATATATCCATTCTATTTAAAAATTCAACACAAAACATGTTACAAGCATTTTGAATAGAAAGCAGTACAGTTCAATTTTTATAAACAGACATTCACATGACTATTGAGTTTTGTCTATTTTCAGGAACTGTCCACTAAACAGGAGTGTGCTGTTCTCTTATTTGGGTGGTTTGGTGATTCAAGAACCATCCATTAATATCGAATAGCCCAAGATAAACTAAACCAAACATGAAAGATTTCACTTGCTTTGGGTTTGGTTTACCTTGGAACACATGATAGTCAGTGTATGTAAGCTAAAGTGAAGTATCTATTAGAAAAGTTTTATTAAATGTTTTCAAGCTGGTAAAAGTTACAAGAATTCAATATGACTCCTACCTACAAACCTAGAGGACTGAACATTAGCTGACAGTTATTCTTTATACAGAAACATTACCACTCTTTTCTAGACACCAATAATCCTTGCATACCATGACTAAACCACCATCAGAATAAAAACAGCCTGAATATTTCATATATCATAATTAGGCCAAGTTTAATAAATTAAGATGATTTTCATTTCTTCTGTGCAAAATAATACCCTTATAAATATTGAGGTCATGATGTATTCTGTTCATACCTATTTCATATTTGTTTGGATTAATATCAACTCCGATTATCCGAGCAGCTCCACGCTCACGGCATCCCATTGCAACAGCCAATCCTACAGTACCAAGGCCCCATATTGCCACATTAGAATTAGGTTCTACATTGGCAGTATTAATGGCAGCTCCATACCCAGTGGGTATTCCACAACCTAAAAGACATACTTTGTCTAATGGTGCTTTAGCATCCACCTGAAAAATATATAAGCCATTTCACATAGAAGAAAAGATGCAATAAATGACAAAACAAACTTCAGATGAAACATAATAAACAAAATTTGGGACTCAGAAACTACTCAAGACATACAAGATAGTACTAATGTTAAATGAAATATCCATATATTCTTTCAGCAAAGAATTTTATATGGGAAAAAAAAAAAAAACTAAAGAATTTCTTGATTCAATGGCAAAATTTAAAATGGAATTTTTATATCATTTTAGAAATGCTAACTAGTAAAGTTCAGAGTCTGTTAAAAAATATCTTCCTGATAATTTTTAAAAATTAGTGCATTTTGTTAAGATAACAGAAATTAAACAAGAATAAAATAAATACACTTTAATACCTTTTTATATATTAAAGAAATGAACACATGATGTGAACTTTGCGCAATGATTAGCATATTTCATCCTCATTTTAATTTAATCTATGTAAACTAGTTTGATTCCAAAAGGAGTTTAATAACTACTTAACTACTGCTGGACATTAAAACACTAAAAAGTCCAAATCCAGCCATCCAGTAATCAGAATTAGCTACTATCTCACATAATTTTTTTTTAATTCATACAGCATAGGAACACATATCATAATCAAGCAAAAGCAAGAGTGTCTTAAATCAATCTTTGTTTCGAGTGGCAATGCCACCCCCCCACCCCAAAAAATCCTGACAAAATGTGCAATAATATTGAATCCTCCTGTATGTTGTTTTGGCTTTAAACACTGCCAGCTAACAAATCACACTACATTTCTTCTAATTTACTTATAAAGATATTAATTATTTAAATTTGCTCTTCATTAGAAGCTATAAAAATTTGTCTGCTTTTCTAAAATATATAATTTTTTAGACACTTTCCTAAAACATTAGAGTTTTTCAATTCAGAAATTTCAGAGAGAGATTAAATTTCAAGAATTATTCCGTTTTTAAATTGAATAATGATAATGAAAAGAAGATCAACTAAAATTGTCAAATGAGATAAAAGACCTAGAATGCATAGATGTATTAAAATTTTTATTTCATTCATGAATGAAACAATAAATTAGGTATATAATAATGCTCTGTATGCACTTGAAAAAGACAGTTTAATCCCTGATTCTACATGTAAACAAAATAGCATTTGACAGTTATTTTACAGCAAAGTGAAAATAATATATACGTAAATAAAATATTGCTAACTTTCTCTAGATCACATTTTTAATTTAATAAATTACAAAAACTTATTCAAATCTTTTCAGTTTGCTCTAAAAATTAGCTTGCTTAATAAGACACTTTTTGCTCAAATCCTCCACCATAGTGTTTTGGCTCTCAAATAGTTAAGTGGGGGAAGGCATTATTTTATTTTACCCAACCCTATACAACAATAAGCAAACTATAAAGATTAATACTTCTTTGGGATGCAATGTTGCACATACTGATTTCCTTTTGTTGGCACAGTAGGGAATAAGGAGAAAGAACTAGATCCTGATTAACTTAACTAGCAGTGTAAGTTGCACTTTTCCTTATTTGATTTAGATAATTATTTCAGTCAATTATTTATTATTGTTATCTCACCAAAACTGAAGTTTTAGCAAAAGATACAACATTTTTCCTTAATTTTCTTATTGGATTTAGCTAATTATTTCAGTCAATTACTTATTACAGTTACCTTATCAAAACTGAAGTTTTAGCAAGAGATACATTTTCCTTTTCAAAACTTTATATCAATCAATTTCAGCCAATGGATATCAGAAATTTGTGCACATCAAATGCAGATATAAAATAGACTTTTTTGTAACTGATGCAGTAATAAGATCAACTTTTGTAGAATTCTTGAAATATTTTAAAATAAAATCTGCTGTTGGGAGTATTGCAAGGTTTTGAAAGGACTATCCGCTGATAGTTCTAAAAACATTTGCATGAGCACAGGAAACACAGACAGCTGTCTACGGTAATGATTTTTGAAGGGTGGCAGTTAAATTGTTCTTACAAGTGCCAATTAAATAAAGGTATATAAAAAAAAAAAGGACAGTTCTATATCTCCCATTCTATTCCGCCGACTGATTCAAATTGCGTTTTTCATGTCTCGAAAGCTCGACTTGGAATATATACATATTAAATTTATATATAGCATTGTTCTAACATAGGTATTTTGACAGAAAATGGGTCTTTTTCTGAAATAACATACCAATTTTTTTTTCCATATTTCGATTCTACGACTCAAATTATACCTAAATATCACATATTTTGTAACCAGGATATCATATATTTTGTAAATTTGATGCGAAATTTAAGAAGAAATTCAAAAATTTAACTTGGCAAATTTTTCCCAGTTTGCGCCAAGAATAATTCACTTGGCGAACTTCTTAATACATGGCAACCTATTTTCCTATTCCTTCCATTGTGCAGGAGCGGAAAAAAAAATCACATTGTTCCTACTTTCAAATAATTTTAGCAAAGTGTGTAATCTACATTAGATGTTATTATCGCTTTCAACAAATATGCCAAATTTCAAAACGCGCCAGTATATAAATTCATGTATAACTTCAAAAAATATTGAATAAAAGACCTAAGTTTTTGCAGGTATACTTAGAAATATGTCTACTTTAAGTTGGTGGTAAAGATTTTATAGGTTATAATCCAAATTTTTTTCTAAAAATTTATAAAAATTGTTTAAAAATACAAATTTAAAAAATAAATCATAAAAAATGGGTGAATTTTATTCGAACCTAAATTTTGAACTGTGAAAGAAGGAATCAAGTAAGTATAATAAAAAAAGAGATGTTAATAAATACATACCAAACTGAATTAACATCGAGGAGCTAAAATTTTGAGAGCAAATTTTTTAAAAACTACTCGCACGATTTTCACAAAATTTGGCAGTTCGACTCAATTTTAAGTCGCAGAATCAAAATATGGAAAAAAATTGGCATGTCATTCCAGAAAAAGTCCGATTTTGTGTCAGAATACCTATATTAGAACAATGATACATAAAAATCTAATACATATCCTAAGTTGTGCTTTTGACACATGGAAAACACAATTTGAATTTCGTCAATCGGCCCAGTAGAACGGGAGATATAGAACTGACTCTCTCTTTTTTTTTTTTTTTTAAATTTTAAAGTATGAATATGTTTTATTTATGTAGTGCACAAACCATGCTGATTGCTTGGACAACCAAAAATCCTGGAGCTGAGTCTATTCATAGCTAACATATTTCATGATGATGGCCATAAATTTGAAGATCTTTAGATAGTATCACGACCAAAGAGTGAAATCTTTTTTTTTGATTAGAGGAATATATGTGAAGAAATGTTAAATAAATCTTTTACTGAAGTTTTCCACTTCAATGACAGCGCCTCAGTCCTCAATCAATTAAGAAAAGACAAAATTTGACGTAAGCTACTTCAAATAGTAGTAAGCTTCAATTTGCAGTAAGCAGCTTCACAATAAGCTGCTATCACATTTTAATTTCGTAAGGTGGTTATTCAAACACAGTCTTTCCTTGTGCAGTATGTCTCTTTCTTCAAAAAACAGAACAGCTAATAATTCATCTCTAGGTAAATCCAAAGTTGCAAAAATACATTTCAAAAGGAGGCTATGATTAGGAGAAAAAAAATGCAGTTACAGCAGTGAAGATGCCAAACTGAACTGGTGATACGTGGCATCCACACAAAGAAAGTGACAAACGGCTTTAAAAAAAAAAAAGAAAGAAAGAAAGAAATGCAAAATTTTCCAATTAATGAAATATGTGAAAAAATACAAAGAAATTTGAAATGAAAATGATACAGCTGAAGTCTTCATTGTTATGACAAAGTCCCAATCATCAATCAATCATGGACAGCAAAATCTGTACAATGGCTTATCCAGAAACTATTCTAGATAAGCCATAGTACAGATTTTGCTGTCCATGATTGTACTATATCTGTACTGCTTATCTCCACTGATTATGGAGAAAGTAATCAAGAGGTTATTGAAAATGAAAAGATTTCAATTGATTACTTAATAGGAATTCTCAACATGACAATTATAGGATTGAAGAATGAAATTCTATAACTCAAAAAGAAATTATATCTCTGTATAGAATTAAAGTATTAACATATAAAATAAAATTGCTTAAACAACTGACATTGGAAAAAAAAATTAATGAAACAAAATATATTTTAACATTGAGCTTTTTCATTGCAAATTTTGGTTGTTTTAAGATCATAAATGCTTCATTACTTCAGAAACATTTCATATTATTATTATTATTATAATTTCAACACATAAATTTACTAGATTTATAATTCAGAAATTTTCAAAATTCAGAACTGCTCGGAATTTGGAATTTTGAATCTCAAAATTTGTACTGTATATATAAATAAATAGAATTTATATTATATAAATGACATTACCTTTGCAATAGAAATTTCTGCAACAACTGTATACTCTGAAAAAGTACTAGTACCCATAAAGTGATACACAGTTTCCCCTTTACAAGTGAATCGACTTGTACCATCTGGCATAACACCTTTACCTTGAGTACCTCTGAAATAGAATGATGTATACAAGTTTTGAGATACTGTATTCTATATATACATACAAGACAAAATGAAATCAAGACTACAAAAACAAGTTTAAATTCTGTACTCCAGGGAGTCAACGATGAACAAGGGGTCGAGAGCTGAATATACATTGGCAACTAGTTGACATAATCAAGATCCCATTGATTATAAAATATACATAACTAAATCATATTGAGAAAGTTGTCGAATTTTCTATTCGTTGTTGAAAGAAAAATTAGAAAAAACTAGTAGAAAAATCTGCACGTAGTGCTGCAAAATTTATTCCATCTAATATGGGAAATGAAATATGACGGAATTACTTAAGGATTGTAAGAACCATGATTCCCTACCTATTTCTATTTTTATGAACTTGCAAATTTATAATATAAATTTTTGAACAGAAAATTCAAAAGAAAATACTAAAAAACAGTGAAAACCAAAGTTAATCTTTTTATTCAAAGCTCCAAACAGAACTTGTCAAGGGAAAAGTGTTCTGAAGCTTTAAACAAAGTCAATTAACTGAACAACAAATCGAGTTTCATTATGATCAACTCACTGAGACATCTATCGTCAATTAGACTATTATTTTTAATTTTAAACCAATTTTTTAATACAATGCTTCAATAAACCTATACATATTTGATGCTCTCATTGAATTGGTCTCTTTTCCCTGCTTGTTTTGCTGTCTGAACACAAAAAGAAACGAATAATACATGTAATGCCGAAATAAAAATTTCATAATCAAGGGGAAAAGTTGGACTATTTACAATCGAAAGAAATATTTATAAACAAGGGGAAAAATAGAAATAAAAATAAGAAAAACTAAATCATATAGTGTAGAAGAAACAGAAAATAAAAATAAGAGAAAAAATACATGAAAATTATTTAATATGTTCTAAAAATCACTAATATTCTTTTAAAACAAATATTTTAAGCAAGAAGTTCAGTATAAAAAAATGATAACAAAATCAAAACTAATGGCAAAATCTGCACCTATTTTTCAATCATGCTGACATTCGAAACTTGTTAGCAGAAGTTATGCTCAAATGGCTATTATGCTATCAATATTTCATATTTGACAAGAACACTATAAATTAACTGCTGCTTTTTATTAATTTATTTAATAGTTTCATTTCAGGCACCAAACAAACATTAGGTCATGATTTAGATTAGATTACAAAGCCACTACACAGTTATGAAGAGGTCTTTCAGATTCGCATTTTAATTATTCCACTTGCATGCGACCGGTGGTGAGTTACGTAAATTTTTAAAAAGGTCTCCCGCTTTATATTATGAAAAAAAAATTGTCAAATTCTAATTAAATGTTTTACTTTTTTCAAAAACAGAAAATATACATAATTATGCATGAAAAGGAATATTTTAAAATTTAAAAGAAAAAAGTTAAAATTTGAAAATTAAAAAACACAAATTAACAGCTATAATTCTTCTGAGATATAAATCCTCAGGGTCAAATCTTTTGAAAATTGCAAATTTAGAAGTTGGTTTAAAAAATCTTTTTCTTTGTTGCTTGATGCAAAATGTTTGCAACAGTTTCTCTGCATAGTTAAAGGCATACTTAAATGGAATGCTACCTATAGCATTCTAAATGCATGGCTGATTTTTAACTCTTACATTTTATTAATCTCATATAATTCTTGGTTATTTTAGAAGTGATTGTAGCAAAAAGCATAAAATTTAACATGAAATTATTTCAGTAACTCCTTTTTTATTAAATCTCCTAATGCCAATTGTAAATGTGAGGCTATGCCAAATTACAATATTAGGAAAAATCTGTAGAAGTCAGATTGCAGTTCCTGATTTTCTTCTACCTAGCATTGTACTAGCTCTATCAGAACAAAATATAATTAAATGGTGATTCAAATAACTTTTCAGAAAATTCATATGAATATAAATCATTAACTGCATAGACATATATATATTCAGTGGTAGCACTTTCTACTTCCCCCCTCCCAAAAAAAATAAGGGATTCACATGATTTGACACAAATTCAACAAAGTGGTCATACAAACTCTCCATAACTCACAATTATGTGGGATTTCTTTTATATACATATTTTATAAAGGATGCCAAAAAAAATTGCTTAAAATAATAAAATCTTACCTAATTTTTGAACATAAATTGGTTTTATGGCTCTTACAGAATTTGCATTCTCCACACTGAGGAATGTACAAAGGAATAACATGATCACCTATCCCACAAAACAATAAAAAATTAAATTAAGTAATAAATTACATACTTTTAAACAAAATTATTGAATATAACAGCATTTTTAATGTATAAATGCAGCTTTTTTAAAATGCTTAATTTTGAATAATGCATTTAAAACAATTAAAAAAAAAGAATGCAAAAGTCCAATCAGTTATTTCTACAGAAAAAGCATTTTGCTAATATGCTATAAACTATGCAAAATGGTTTATATGCAGACATGTTACAAATAAATATTAAAGATATGTAAAATAATAAAAACAAAAAACAATGAATATAAGCCTAAAAAAGTAAGAATAAAATGCATGGCATTAAGATACAGTCACGAACAACATATTTTTTTATGCATGACATTTCAAATTCTTAACAATTACCATTTCTTTATATTTTAAATCGTAAATAACTTGATGCTTTAAGAGCCAAAACAGAAAATTTTTCTCATGCTTAGAAAAATTAGAAAACGTAGCTTAAAATAATACTGCTTTCAAATTAATACACTCAAAACATTTTAAAAGGTAATTTGATGTAATACATCTTCACACACTCAGTACAGATAATTATACATTTCCTTAGTGCAAATGTCTCATATATAACGTATTGAGCAAAAGGATTGGCAAAGAAACAGAAGTAGCAGAAAATATTGTGAGATAGCATGTGTTAAACCTATTAGAAAGAGTTGTAAAGAATTTACATCGTTAACTAAAGACAGTATCCCCTTTTGGATGAAGAAAACTAGCTCTCAAGAAATTCACCAGTAGAAAAGAATGTGAAATTAATATTTTGAAATTAGGGTTCTTATACAAAATAATTTATTTCTGATAAAACACTGTGAAGAAAAATTAGAAAAAAAAATCAATCATACATCATTATGAATTTGTTTTCAGGCATATCAATGACTGTTATAGTGGATGTAGCCTTAAACTGATTTCTCTCAGCTAAATGTGGCTAACACAACAAGTGGTAGTTATGGAGTTTACTATATGAGTAATCATTTATACGATTTAGTTAAAATTTTAAAGTGTGTAATTATTCTATGTAGCAGTGTTTCCCAAAGCGGGTTCCATGTAACCCACAGGTCCCGCAAGAAACAGAGAAATAACATGTACACCATAAAAGAAAAAAAAAAAAAAAATTCGTGATTTGTTATTGTACTCAGATAACTTTGGTGGGGAAAGCGGGTATGACTGTGACAAGAGTCTAGCAATGATAATTGAAAAGCTACTTTTAACTATTCAGCTATGCTAAGATATGACTTGTCAGACATCATCAACAGTTGTTTGAATTTCCTTGCACTGCAAGGCTATGCATGCAATATGAGTTTAACCAAGCACAGCTGAACATTCAAGGGCTGCTTTTTAATTGTTATGGACTAGAATCTAGTGCGCAAGAGGTGGTGGATCACATGGTTTATTAAACAGAGTGCTGGTGCATAGTTTTTAGTTTACTATAATTTATTTTACTTTACTATTATTTTACTTGGTTGTGTTCCTCATATTTTAATACTTCCATAGATTTTTTTAACAGCTAAAATGTGGTGATACTTGAACACAAACAATCCAGACAATTCTGAATAGACTAATGATGAAGATTTACATACTTTCAAAAACTTGATAAAGAAAGAGGTGCAAAAAAACAATGGAAGTTGTTTATCAATGGGCTTTACACGGACTGGTGATCCAGAATGCCCCGATACAAAATATTGTTTGTGGTAAAAAAACTTTAGAATACGGAAATGGCTCCAACAAAACTGAACAGACATTTCATGACAAATCACACTAATGTGAGAACATTATTGTTGATTATTTTAAAACTCTGTAAAATCTCAAAAATAAACAGAGTACAGCTTTTATAAACGCATTCACAGTTAGTGAAAAGGCTCAGGAAGCTAGTTATTTGGTAGCAAAGCTTATTGCACAGAAAAGTCACATAGTTGATGGAAATCTGATAATGCCTGTATGTAAAATTACAGTGGATAAAATGCTGGAAGACAGTGCAGTAAGAAAAACCAAAAATATTCCACTTTTGAACAATACAGTAAGTTGAAAATAAAACTGAACATACATGATATGCCATACGTTGTTGAAGAGATAAGCAGAAAAACATTATTCAGAAATTATTATACGTTATTCAGAAATAAGCAAAAAAAATTAATTTATGCTTCTCTTAATTAACACTCAAGTCATTAAGAAAACAAATTTGCAGCAAAGCACATCAACAGCCAGGTCCACAAGGTACTAAGTTTCAAATGAGAAGTTCGGTTTGAGGTACTACTTTCAGTGGTGTTAATTAGGTACTTATAGCCTTGCAGTCAGTATAATTAATTAAGTCTTAGTAGAAGTTACCAAATTTTCAAAATCATGCCAAACTTGTAACAAAAATGTGCATAGCAATTCTACAGTTTTTAACAAGCAATCGTCATTTTCATAAGCATTCTTTTTGTTGTATTCCATATTCCAACAGTTTTTATATATAAATTGTGACTTTTTTTTTTAAACTTAATTTTAAAATATCTACTATTGAGATTTGTCTGCAGTGGAAGAAACTGGATAATTTCTAGGAAAAATATTACATTTTGCCATAAAATGGCTAACAGGAACAACTGCTTTGACTATATTCTTAAAACAACTGCCACAAAATTTCTAGCAGGACAAAACACAAATCTGTTTGTAAATGGGTTTGATAATTGATTTTGGGGATAAATACCAAATTAAAACATAAAATATGCATGAATATAATAAATAATTTTTTATAGTTATTAGTCATCATCATTCTTTTTCTGTAAAAAAATTGTTATACTGTTCTAAGGGAGCTGTGCTGTTAATTATTATAATGCTACATTATGAAAAATATTTAATTCTAAATTGTATAGTTTCATAAATTTATTTATAAATTATAAATATTTATCATTAAATGGCCAAAATATAAAAATTATGGTGTAAGGCCCATTGAATAAATAATTTAACACATTTACAATCTTATTTAAAATGTATGCTTCGAAACAAAATTACAATGGAGGAAATTGAAGATCTATCTAATGTTTCAATAATATTAACATTTATCATTGGTAATGATGTGTGCTCTTCCTGAAATTAAAAAAATATTCTGAAAAAAAATTTGTGATAAACCAAAGTTCATTCAACATGACAGATATTTATATCTTGAACATTTTAATGAACATCTATTAACTTACATTTATTGAAAAGTACAAGTTTTACACACACACACATGTAATCTTTTCTGTTATGAGAAAACAAATGCCAGATAATTTGTTCTCGAAAGATAATATGCATCAACTTGATACTTCCAGTAAGATAACGTATTTACAGTGTCAGCTCACTTTAACTACTTTAATTTTTTTCCAAATAAGAGAAATAATGTAGTCATCCAGAAAATTCTGCAGTTTTTCAAATCAAAGTCCCTCCCCTGGGTAAATTATTTTGTATCTGCTGATAAGGAATGAGCTTGATTGAAATGGATGTTTAAATATGATCATCTTTGCATTGCATAATTCTAGCATAATTTTTGTTTCAAAGCAATGCTAAGAATGGACAACCCAAAAGTTCATTTTCGTCACATTATGCAACTTTACTTTTTAAAAAGGAAAAAATGATAGTCAGATTGTTAAAAAAATTTGTGCTATGTATGAACAATGTGCTGCTTCTGATTCAGTTCAAAGGTCATTGTTTAAAGCATGGAAATTTCAACCTTGAAGATGATGCCCAATTTAGACAACCATCCTCTGTAAACAAGAAGCTCACTGGAAATCTATGTTATACAGTTCAGGAGATACCAGCCAGACTAAATATTGCAAAACAGTACAATACATAATCATTTGAAGAAGACTTCGTACGCAAGCCGATACAATGTACAGCTATCCCATACTTAATAGATAATACTTTAGCAAGTAATTTTTTGGCTGGAAAAAAAATTTCTTCAATGGCTCATTACAGAAAATGACTAGTCAATATTATAAAATGTCACAAGAAAAACATCATGGGGTAAGCAAAAAGAACCTTCCTCAGTAACATCAAGAGAGAGTCTGCATACCAAAAAAACAATGCTTTGTGTATGGTAGGAAAACAAAGGAATTGTATTATATGAATTGCTGCCACCAAATCAAACAATAAACACAGAAAAATACTGTTTCCAAATGATAGTTTTAAAGCAGAAATTGAAACAAAGTACCCAGAGTAACTAATTGTCAAGGTGTTATCTTTCATCATGGTAACGTCAGATAACACATTTTAATGAATGTCACACAAAGACTTGTTGGGTTTGTTGGGTGTGGCTGCAATATTTCATTTCACTCTCTGTATTCATTTGATGTTGCCCGCCTTGAATTTTCATCCCTTCAAAATCCTCTGAATAGCCTGAGCTTACTTCTTTGGAGACAGCACCTCATAACTTCTTTATGAATAAACCTAACAACTTAAACAAAAAATCCAGCTATTGCAAAGATTTGTCATCTTTGCAATAGCTGGATTAAAGGTAACAGAATAAAATGGTGCTTATGAAAATCAATGAAATCATCAATGAAATTTTATGTTGTTTTTGTACTGCTTCATTCGTATTTATCATAAAAAACAAACATAAAACTTTCTGGATGACCTGATACATCACTTAGATTAATTAACTCAATAAACAAAGAAAAAAAAAGCAGAATGATACCCATTAAAAACTTTTTAATGGTAATATTATTCTATAAACAAAAACACTGCTATGCCAGATTAAAATTACAAATTTAATTTAGTGGTATTCTAGACAACACTAGCACATGTATCTTTGATAGGAAACTGTTTGATGTGTGTTGTACAGCATGTTGCCTATAAGGCTGTTGGTGCTTGCAAGAAAAGAAAACACAACTCCAGTTCTATTTAAAAATTTAGGTTCAATTTATTCATTTCTTTCAAAATAACATATGATAAGTACATGCAAAGATATTTACTTCAGGGTGCTGCACAATTATGCAAACACTTACCGAGTCAAAGGATGTGCAGAAGAAAGGTTAAACAGTACAGTATTATTACAATGTCAGAACACTGAGATTTTATTCCACTTAATTTTAATTTATATTCTCCATAAAAATAATTTAGTATTTTAATGTAATTTTTATTTCTATATTACATAAAAATACTGTAGTATTATGTAATGGATATTACACCTCATGAATGAGGGATAGACAACTACAGACATGACTTTATATTTTTCCAGTTGAAGAAAATGTTTTGGGAAAGAAATTTCCTTCTTTTTTTTTGTAGTTTTTTATTATTAGGAATCTGATTTTGAATTATAAATATATAATTTATCAAATAATGCATACCAGGTTTTACTGATGTGACTGATTCTCCAATGCTTTCAACAATACCTCCACCTTCATGGCCAAGTATACAAGGAAATAAACCCTCTGGGTCTAATCCATCCAATGTATATGCATCTGTATGGCAAACTCCAGTGGCTAAAATCTAGAACACAAATATTTAATAAAAAATATATATTAACAGATGCAGTTTTGATTAGAAATATTAACTACAACATAATGCTCTTCCTTATAGCATTCTTCTTTGAATAAATAAGGTAAACATTAACAAGTACTGAATTAATAAAACAAATTAATGAAATAAAACTTAACAGGCACATCTCTGTTTTGAAAAAAAAATTTAAAATCCTGAAAAAAGCGATTTAAACTCCCTTATATCATTGCATGAAACTGGCATTTGCAATATGAGTTTGTTATTTAAGAAAAAAAATTACAGAATTATTTGTACATTCATTTTTTATAATTGTGATCGCTATCAGCATTGACCATCGACAGAAATAAAAATATAATATATATTTTTGATTTAAAATATTAAATATGCATTCATATTTCAATCAAACATAATAAAAATTCTAAATAGAAATAATAAGATAAACTATTTACAGCAATATATATTGATGACAAACATAAATGTTATCTCAAACTTTAAAAAAAAAAAAAACTAATAGCAGAAGTCTGAAGCTATATTGTTTTAAGAAATATTTCACTTATAGCTGCAGAATACCTTTATTCGAACTTCTCCACTTTTAGGAGGTGCGACTTCAACTGTTTCTATAGATAAAGGCTTTTTCGGCTCCCATGCTACAGCAGCTTTGCACTTGATAACCTACAAAAAATTTAATCTGCATAATAGTGGATGTAAATGCAATATTAAAAAATTAGTCTTGGGAAACTAATCAGAACATGTAATATAAATATTAAAAAATAAAGTTTACATTCTGCATGTCACAAACTCAGCTAAAGTATAGTGACATCTTTTGTGGTTGCCCAACCATATTCATCAACTGTAAATTACGTCCTTCATTTCCATAACCCTCCAACAAAAGATCACCTCTTGGATAGCCTGCATTCTGGGAGGATTATGGAAACACAAATCCTAAATATGACAAAACTTTTGTATTAAATCACAATATGTTATCACAGCAACATTTTGCTTAGCAGTTAGTGAAACTTAGGTTGATATAAGATACTGATCATAAGTTCAAGAGCAAATTATGCAAGAAAATATAAGATGAAAAAAAGTCTATGAAAAAACGAAGTTCCATAAAAAAGAGATTTTTATGGGTTACACCTATTTGATCAAAAAAGGCTTTTAAGCGATTAGAAGACAAAATAAAATTATAATAAATATTTTATTTTATTTATATATATTTGACAACTGTGATGACGAATTTATATATAATTATTTTTATTTATGCATATAACATATTTGTTACCCAGACAGTATAGTGGTTAAGCGAGCCAACCGCGATACGAAAGGACCCGGGTTCGAATCCTGAAGAAGGCATGGTTATAACTGTTCATCCCTTCATAGGAGGCAAAGGTGGCACACCTATTTAGCCTCCATAATAAAGTGACCATCACTTCTGGCCTTACAGCGGCCAAATTGACTGAATATCAAAATCGAGTGAAGGCCCACCATTGGTTAAAAAAAAATTTACCCACTGTTTAAACTACATATTCTTCTTCTATCCTCAGTATTATATCTTGTTACTAATAATTTACTCACCTTTCATTTGTTTCATTATTTTAATTTTTATACTTTTTATTAATTTACTTGATATTATTTTATTTCCTTTATTATTTGCCTGTTTATAATTAACTGAATTTATTGTTTTTATACATATTATTCTTGCTATTCATTATTTATTTAAATTTATGTTGTGTGCGTACAAGTTCATAATAGATTGAATGCACAAGTACAATAAAAGATTGATAAAATTTATTCTTATCAAAAGAAATATAACAGGACATTGGATTTTTCCTCAAATATATTCGTATAATATCACAATATTACAAATTAGTAGCTATACTTTAAACTACTAAAATGCTAAATAGAAAGCAATCTCCAGCGCAGAGAAAGGTAATCAAATCAACAATAATAACAGCAGCTAACTAAACAACTGAGATGACATGTTCTCTGGCTGGCTTTCTATAGTTTTAAATCGGTCATGAGAGATTCAAGTAATTTCTGCTTCTTGAGATTTCTGGAAAACATAAGAGTAGAATTACAGTTACAGCTAACATAGCAGTCAATTAAATTTATTCAAATTAAATATAAATTACCGAGATACTTTTATCCAATGGTAAATGCATGTGCTCCTGTATTTTTAATTTTCCAGCACAGCTTTCTATTAAACTAAGTCTCGTGTTGTATCGCATGGGGAAATAAAACAATTTTAATTATAATTCTACTAAAGATATCTAACAAAATACAAAATTTGTAATTTGTAGCAGTAAATTTGTTCTTTTCTCCTAAGATCCTTCTATAGAGTTCAAGTGCTTTCATTTTAGAATTTTTTGTTCTTTTATAATTGGGGCTTTCATTTTTAAAAGAATTTAAATTAATTTGCTTTGATGAAGTTCTTTTATTTAATTTATAAACATAAACTAAAAAATGCCAATGAAGATTTTTATCTCCATGTCGCCAAGGTAGTCGTCATGGTAAGTAAGTACCAATATATGTGTATGTATGCATGTATATATGTGTTTATGAATATAAAGTATGCATACATTTCTGAATTCAGTTTCAAATAACAGAAGAGTACCAGAAAAACCTGTGTAAGATAAAGCTATGGTTATAGTTTTCTGACTAGGCAGTAGGAATGGCACTGCTTGTTTTGCTCTACTTTACACTATAAAATGAATTAATATCAAATTTGGATGGCCGAAACTAAAACTTTGAATTCTACATTTCAATATTCAATTCAAATTATCAAGTTCTACTGCACTATATTAATCAAATGGGGATTAACAAGTTTTTGAGATTTATTTATGAGCATCCTCCCCCCCCCCTCATATATATATATATAACTTGATTATGCACTTTGAGAATATTTAATCGTGAAATAACATAAAATCAATATAAAAGTGGTTTCGTTCATGTCAAAGAATGTATATATGCACAAACAGAAAAGTATACTGTGTAAGAATATCATTGATCTTTGATAAGTCCTCTGAAATAAATAATATCAGTCTTCATGTATGCTTGTGTAATGTTAATCATTTAAGCCATCTCTTCAGAAATAGTATATACTAAGCAGTTTTCCTTTCCCAATTTTCAAAGCTGTAAAATTAGTAGGAAAAGAAGGGAAATTATGCAAGTAAATAAAGTATATATGTTTTAAAGGCTAGATAAATAAGTGAGATTTTAGAAAACAGAAAACACATACAGTCCAACCTATATTTAAAAAAGAAAAAAAAAATTATAATTTTCAGTCAGAAAATGAAAATGAAAAAAAAATACAATGTAACCTAACTATTAATGTATCCTAATATGTAACGAAAATGTGCACTAAATTAAAGAAGTTCACATTTCCTATCACCAAATGATAAAAGTCCCTAATGTGCTGTTCTAAATATATTGCATGCAAAGTGAGACATTTGAATTACAGTAGAAGCTCGACTACTATCTGGCATTCAATTAACCAGAAAGCTCAAATAACCAAAATATGGTACTTACGTACTATGATGACTACCTTGGTGACATTTGGCAATAAAAATTTTCATTGGCGATTTTTGGTTTATCTTTATAAATTCTTTTAAAAATAAAAGTCCTAATTATAAAGAAACAAAAACTTAAAAACCAAAAATCCCAAATATATGTATATACATATTATAAATACACATATATATAAACTACATACTAAATACGAATTAAAAAAATTAACTTACTTAAAACTGGTTAAAAGAAAACGTTGAAGATAATGACGAGGAAAGTGGTGGGAAATAGGTTTCAAAATAGCATTGAAAGGCGTTTCAGATTTTTCAGCCAAATAAATTGAGCTAAATAGGTGTTGAAATGCGTAGATAGGTTCAACAAAATTGTATCGATCGCCAGTTTTGGCGAGATATCTAAATAGTCTTCATAGTTCATAAATACCCAAAATATTTCAGAATTTTAGGGAAAAAAAAAATGTTTTTGAAAAATTTAGTAAATGCCTCAGAAAGGTGGGAATTATTAATGTACATACATTGCCGATGAAGAGTGTGATTTACAGCCAAGAATAGATAGCCATGACGTCACAATACAATCATAAGATATTCATTTCAGTTTAATGTAAACTCGATTGATTCTCAATAAGCTAGTTTAATTTTTTTAAGGAATGATTTAAGTTCTAGTTTCATTAACATTTGGGACTGAATTAATATTCGGAACTCAGAAATGGAGAATTTTCAAAGTTAAGTATCCAGGCATCAATAAAAGGCAAAATACGCAACTTTAAAAAGAAACTGCCGATAAAGCGTGAAATATTATCATGAGCAATTTAAGTTTTTTATATGCTGAATCCATAATTTTATATTTCTTTAAATCAGAATGATCTGTTCATTTAAACTTCTGCCAGAACGACTTTCATGTTCAATGGAATTTTATTAATTAAATCGGATGTTTTACTTTAATGGAAGGCCTACAAAATAAGCTGGCTTTTATGACTGTGTAGCGATCTTGAGAACAACTCAAGGTTTGCAAATTTGAAAGAGTTGGAATTCTTGAAAGTAGTAAAATGGAGCTCTTTTAGGCTAGTGGTAAAGAATTCGCCTTGTAGCAAACTGACCCAGGTTTGGGTCCCACTCATGCGATGCTGCACTTCTCACTCATGTTAATAGATGGCGACACGAGCAAGCAACTGCCGAGGCTTCATGAACCATGTGATCGCTACACTGGTGACGCCAAAAACTACAGACTCCTCCTTCCACTGAGGACAAATGATGAACTACGTCACACGCTCCACCCTACAACCTAACGGCGACACACATGCCAACAAAATGGGATTCCTCAGCCATCTCTCATATCGTCAAATAGATATTTGGGTGGGGAGTGTGTAGCAATCTCGAGAGCAACTCAACTTTCGAAAATTTGAAAGAGTTGGAATTCTTGAACCTAGCGCAACGGAGCTCTTTTGGGCTAGTGATAAAGAATTTGACTCGTAGTAAACTGGCCCAGGTTCGAGGCCCGCTCATGTGATGCTGCACTTCTCACTGGTGTTAATAGATGGCAACACGAGCAACTACCGAGGCTTTAAGAACCATGTGATCGCTACAACTGAAATGAAGCTTTTTTTTTTTTTTTAAACATTATAGAATTTTAAATGTAAGCAGCTTTTGGTATTCAAGTTGATAACAAATAAGATGACTGCTTTATTAATTTTAGAGCAGAAATTTTCCCAATTGATTTCGATTCTCTAATTTGAATTCTGTTTTTTAGGTGCTCAACTATCTGGAAATCGACATTTCTCAGGCTTTCCAGACAGTCAAGCCATTACTGTACTCCTTCCAGTTTATGATAAATTTTCAGACACAAAAGCATAGGTGAATATTTAATTTGTCTGGCAGTAATTCTAAGGTACATAAAATTTTAGTTTTCTTCTCCCTATGCTTTTCCTCAGAATTTTCATAAAGTAACATTACAATTAGTCTTGCCCAAGAACATTGTTGATAATACATTCTTATCTGTCTGTTAGGGCATACTAATAAGTATCAGTGACAGTAGAAAATGCATGCTTAAATTGAAATTGTTCATCAAGATGTGGCTATTATATATAATAGTAATTATGAGGTTTATACACGAGGTAATAAATTGTGTCACAGCTACAAACATTGAAATAAGAAAACCAGTAAGGACTTCTGTATTGGAAGATTACATTATTTCAAAAGAACTCAAAATTCACTTTATAATGAATGATTTTGATGGAACTACTAGTGGCATGATTCTGATGTTAAATATCTTAATATTTAATCAAGTCTAACTTTATGGTCTCTGAATAATTTCATTTTAGGATTTTCTTATTCTGCTCTAATAAGAAAATCCTATGTTAGGAAGGAAAGCTTTAAATACTAAAAAAACAAAATAAAAAATTAATTTTTTTTTTTTAATCTGAAAGCTTTAAGATTTTACATTATGCCCAAAGGGGCATTTTTTTAACATTTTGTGTGTTACCTTTATTTATTGAATATCATGTTCTTTGCACTTAAAACATAAAATTCAATTCAACAGCAATATTGCAAAATAATTTTAAAATTAGCATATCTTTAGGATTTCCAATGCACAGTCTTGCACGCTGGAGATAATTTTTTTTTTTCGTACAGTGATGCCATTGCTCACTTTGAAATCTTTGAGTTTGTTAATAAAAAATTCTTTAGTGTCTGACAAAATATGAAATGGATAATAAAACCAATTCCAAATTAGGGCTTTCACATGCCCAAATTTGGTGGACGTTTACGTTATTCAAAATTTAATTATTATAGGTACCGTTGCTTTATCACAATGTGAGAAACATACATACATTTATACAGATTCTTCATTATTTAATTTCTTTAAATATAATACAGGGCTGTAATATTTGGTGGGAACAGTTTGAAAAGTGAATCAATGCCAAAACAAAATTAATAGTCCTTCTGGGCTAAAACATTGAAAGAATTCAGGGTGAAAATGCGCTTTAGCCCACTGCTTGGCGATATTTTGAAAATCGCCAATTCTACGAAACGTCTTTGCAATTGCAACCTTCCCGACACGCTCCGCGAAAACCTATTGTAAACAAAATTGAATTCTAAAGCATAAATTAGTATGGAAACTGTTACCACAAAAAGATAATAAAATAATATGCAAAACGAACATTACGATCATTAAAATATTTGTCAGTTAGGTTTAAATTAATTATTTACATTTTATGTTGTAATACTTACACATTTTATGCCGTTACATAACCTTCCCGACACGCTTCGCGAAAACGTAACCAAAATGGCATCGAAGAAAGAAGGAATTTTTTTTTAAAAGGGCATTAAAATTACAAACGATACCATGTACACACCGTTCCGTTTTAACTTAAAAAAAAATCTGCGAATTGCATAATGTAGGCAACGTACACAAATGAACAAAATAAGCTAAAATAACGAAAATAAATTACAACAAAATGCCATGTGCACAGCGTTCCTTTTAAACTTAAAAAAAACTTCAGCGAATTGCAGAATGTACGCAACGTACAAACAGTCAGCCATGTTGGCAGATATACGGAGTTACCCATGCTGGCGCATTTATTGCTCATTCGAAAACAATCGCCGCCAAGCAGTGGGCTAAAGCGCATTCCAACCGGATTCAGATTTACAGAAATGCCCAAAAGGGTTCTTTTAAAGTTTAATACAGTTTATCTGTAGAGATAGCTCAAGTTGAATAGCAAAACCTTTTATAGGATATTAGATGAATATGAATTTAGACTAACAAGCGAATGTCATACATCTTTTATATATTTAAAAAAGTGAAACTATATGTAACATAATTCTGTAAAAATATATAACATTTAGATATATCATAAATTAAATGCACTTTTATTTATACCAATTAGATTAAAAAGTAAAAAATAATACTCTTTAAGAATTGCATATATTGCTTTTAAGTAGTTTATCAAATAATAACAGGGATTAAATACGAAAGAATAATATTTTACGTTTTTTTTTTTTTTTTTAGAATCACATACTATTCTGCAGATAAACTCAGTAATGAATCAAATATAGATGTAGAACTAAATACATATATTAACTGATTAAACACTGCTTGAATCTGCATAAAATGTTCTACAAATGTCTACAGCAGATCAAACAAAATTTATAAGAAAAACTGTGCTGAAAAATCACTAGGAATGGGTGAAAAAGATTTCCTCAATTTCTTACTTCATTCATTAAATAAATAGCATTTATTATTAAGGAATCTTTTCTTTAGTAAAAGTTGAAAATTAAAAACTGGGAGATATGATGGAAAATCGAAAGCTTCCCCCTCCCGACTACTGGAACATTTAATTGTTATGCTATGTGGTTTATTTAGTACTTAAACTATATAGTTATTCGGTATTCTATATAATATGGTTTAAATGTCAACCTTTCAAGTTGTGATTTATCAAAATACCCATTTATAAAATTCCACCAAATTTTAAAGCAAAAGCAAAAAAACATCTAATTTCCCAGGAAAACGAGACCCCCCCTTTTCTATGTGTACTGGTAAGAAGTAAGAAGCTTCTAGAAAGTACACATTTCTTACACATATTTAATTCAAATAAATTAATTTCTTACATATGTTTAATTCAAATAAATTAATACTTTTTAAAAGAGAACAATACATACAACATCCTTCATAAAAGATATAGGAATGTAAAACTTTTGTTCCCCATTTAATGTCGCTCTTTCACATTACCTATTGATGTTAACAACTAACTTATCAATATTCATTCATAAAATTAATTAAAATACCAAAAACTTTTTATATACATTAAAAAAAAAAAAGACGACGTTTCCTCATATCATCGCCATTATTTGTTTAATACGTTTCCTCACATCGCCATTATTTGTTTAATACCGGTGTAGATCCGGTAACGCCTAGTTTAAAGGAAAGTACAGAATGTGAATAAAAGAAACGTGAAATAATAATTTATTTAAACTCAAAATAAGTATTAAATATTTTAATAGGCAATGAATACCTTTCCTTCAGTTGTAGCCATGTTAACGAAAAGTTAGGAAAGATACAAAAATTTTTATCTGATATTAAAGTTTAAATTCAGGAAAAAGGAAGTAAAGTTGAGTAAATGATAATGCTGGAAATACACAGATGTCTTGTTTGCATTAACTAAGTCTTTCTGCCCACAAATCGAACACTTTGTTAGGTAGAAATGGGAAATAGGAAAAGTAATTTCGCGTCATTTGATATGAATTATACTGACGATCGTCCTGTGGTGCAAACACAGCCGTACCAGGTCTGTGGAGACCTATTTTTAAGGACCAGATAAGAAAGTGGGCTTTATATATATATAAAAGTCCAACTTATATGAAAGAAGAGAGACACGTAGCATAACTGTTAATGCAGTGAACAGTGTGCGCTGTTGTAAATATGCTGGTTGTGAAATGAGATGTTGAAACACTAGCCTAATATCGCCACCGTAAGTGAAAAGCAAATTAGTAGCTGGAATAATTCGTTCCGGTAAAGGTTTATTTCATACTAAATTAAATGTAAAAAGACAAAATCGGAAAGCTTTCAGAATTTAAATTGATCCCGTAAGGGACGCTGTTTGCATTTACAGACATATACACCTTTCAAGAGCATTTTGGCAAAATATATTTAAAAAAAGCATATCTCTAGAATTTCCGATAGACAGTCTCTCACGTTGGAGATAAAAATGTTTTATTCGCTAGTGTTGCATTGAAATAATTCAGTTCTTTAATAAAAAATTCATTAACATTTTGTGAAATATGAAATAGATAACAAATAATTTAAAATCCCAAGTTCGGACTTCCAGGTGCCCATGTTCGGGTGGAGGACTATGTTATTCGGAAATTTGATGATTCTAGGTACCGTTGTTTTTTCATAATGCGAGCAACGTACATTCATTCCTCTAGATTCTTCATTATAGTTTCTTTAAGTGCAGGCCTATAATATTTAGTAGCAAAAATTTGAAAAGTGATTCGACGAAAAATGCTGTTTCGAGACTAGCGGCCCTTCTCAGTTAACGCACATTTGGGTAAAAAATACTCTGATCTGGAGTGTGGCAC
The DNA here is from genome assembly GCA_000611955.2 of Stegodyphus mimosarum. Classification (NCBI taxonomy): domain Eukaryota; kingdom Metazoa; phylum Arthropoda; class Arachnida; order Araneae; family Eresidae; genus Stegodyphus; species Stegodyphus mimosarum. The sequence continues at coordinate 482,009 of KK113910.1, forward strand.
TTTAAAAAACACTTTAACTGGGCTTATTCTAGGTAAAAGCATCAGTACAAAATGGAATATAAAAAGAGTGCAATATGAAATTAGATTACAATCTATTCTATTCAGGAAGCTAACCTTATGCTAAAACTTAGTCAAAACATGAAGCGTTAAGTCAGTATCAAATCTGATTTTAAGTTAAATTGTTACAGTATCTTGTCTCTTCCATCCTATATCTGTATATTTCCTTTCCGAGCTGGATGAATTCATGGGTAGAAAAACACAAAATGCTTTTCCATACAGGAAAAAAAAAGTTGCTTAAATTTTTGAATGCCAACATAAATAAATAAAAACGACGACATATCGTTAAATGGTATATACGTGCTCGGACTGTCACATTTCTCCTTTTTTCACGCAACTCCAATAAGCGTTATTGCTTTTATTAGCGGTGAAATCATATCTGTTAAAAATTATGATTAAAAAATGTTCGATATTATAAATAATCAATACAAATAATAAATATTCGATATTATGAAAGTAATTAATATAATAAAGCTAATTGTTTAAAAAATCATTTTAATTGGATTTCCTAAAAGCTTTTCTCAGGCTGTATTGGCAATAATATCTGACTCACTTACCAAATTGTTGCCATCAAACATTATCACCCTGTATTTTATTTAAAGAAATTAAATAATGAAAAATATGCTTAAATGTATGTATATTTCTCCAAATGTGGTAAAACGACGGTACCTAGAGCCATCCAATTTTGAATAACGTACGTTTCCACCCGTATATGGGCGTCTGAAAGCCTAAATTTGGAATTTGTTTTTGTTATCTATTTCATATTTTGTAAAACTTTAACGAATTTTTGATTAATAAACTCAACGGTTTAAAAGTGAACAATGGCAACACTCTAAGGGAAAAAAAGTCCAAAATGTTTCAAATTTTAAATTATGTCCAAAGGGGCGCGTATTTTTAACATTTTGTGTGTTACCTTTATTTATTAAATATCATGTTCTTCGCACTTAAACCATAAAATTCAGTTAAAGCACAATATCGCAAAATCTGTAACAGCAAGCACCTGGGGCATTTCCCCAAAATTCCAAAAAATATGGTACATAACAGTTATTGAAAAAATACTATTATACGGAGCTTCCGCCTGGGGTTTAACCTTGAACTCCCAGGCTGGAAAACATTTACTCTCAATCCAAAGACCTTTTCTGCTCTCCATTGCAAAAGCATACAGAACTACTTCAACTAGTGCACTACAAATAATAACCGGCATC
>KK113912.1:0-25449 GCA_000611955.2 Stegodyphus mimosarum
CTATTTGAGGTAAAGAACACTTTACAGAATTTATCATATTACCAAAAAGGATGCACAGAACACTAAGTCCTGACAAAATGAGTGCAAAAATTTACAAATTAAAAAAAGGACCATGGTCTTAAACTATTTACCTTATATACACTACGAACTGTGGCCGTACTAAGGAGCTAACCTATCGTAATAAACAACTTTAGGCTTAGAGTTCAATGACTTAAGGATCCGAATTTACGAGTCCGAACCACGACATTGTTCAGCCTGTTTAGGACTGTATATGGACCATCCCAAGGTGACTGTAGTTTAGGACAGAGCACTTTCCGTGGAATCGGATTCCACAGCTACACCTTGTCTTGTTCGTTGAATCGATGTCCAGTGGCTCTTGTGTCGTATCGGGTCTTCATCTTCTCCGTCGCCAAGCTGATACGCTCTCGTGCAAAATTGTGCATTACTTGAAACTGGGTCTGGAGATCTGGGATGTATTCTTTAGGAGATGAAGGCGCATCCGGAGGGCGACCAAACAAGAGATAACATGGCAGACGAAAATCATGAGCGATGAGCATCTGGGATGGAGAATAGCAGGTAGTCTGGTGTTTCTCTTCGACCCTAGTATAATTTCGGCAGCTTTCTGAGCAGGGATTTTTAGATAAAAAGTAGGAGTTTTCAGGTGAGGATCCCTTCTGGTTTTGGATAGTTGTGTCGTCTGATGCTGAAAGCACTTTGATGTTCTTGAAGTCGAAGGAAAAACTGTATTTCCTCAAAAAGTCCAATCCGAGTAAGCAAGTATCTGTAATATCTGCCACACAAGCCGTGTGATAGTAGCCGGCACTTCCAAACGTGATGTTCACGTTTAAATTCGCATCTATGTCGATTTTATCACCAGACGCAGTCTGGAGGGTAACACAGGATGGCGTCCAAACGAGTTTATCTTTAAATTGTTGAGCTAAATCTTCCCGAATGATGGTAACACTAGTTCCTGAGTTAATGATCATATTGTAAGGAACTCCATCTATATGCCCACTGATGAACAGTAACAACCATCTATATGCCCACTGACAGTCCATTACTGTTGCCACTCACTGCAGAAATCTTGAGAGCTTTAAAACGGGGTTTTCCACTATCGTTTAAATTCCGCTCCGCGATATGGTCATTAATTTGTTTCCTGTGTCTTTGCTGGGAAATGGTCTTATTTCCTGTGCCTTGGAACGTTCTGCAGCTCCTTCCTACGGGCCTTCAGCTCCGCAGTTCCAGCACTTTGGTTTCTTGGCACTCCTTTTCTGTCTCATGGCATTTAATTGTCTATTTAAATCGTCTGTCTTATTTTCCATGCTCTGGGGGGTTCTGCAGTTCCTTCGTATGTGACCTTCAACACTGCAGTCCCAGCACTTTAGAATTGGTTTCTTTTCACTCCTGTTCCGTGTCAAGGCACCGACTTATCTGGTAAAATCATCTGTTTTATTATCCGTTCCCTGGAGTGTTCTGCAATTCCGTCGTATGTGGACTTTGGTGCCACATTTCCAACACTTTAGAGCCAGTTTATTCTCACTCCTACACCGTATCAAAGTATTGACTTGTCTGGATAAATTATCTAAACGAGCCATCACTTGATCCTCTGGCTCACAGTCTCTACAAGTTGTTTGCTTGGCTGCCTCGAATTTCATGGCCTGGACCAGAGCATGTTTAAGTCCTTTAGATAAGCCATTCGTAGTGCTTTCTGTATTTCAGGATCCCGGATGCTGTCGATGAAGTATTGCAGGGACAGGATTTCCCTTGTTTCTGTAGAGCACTCCGAAAAGGCTAGATGAGACAGCCTTTCAACATCCGTGGCAAGTTCCTAGAGTATTTGCGTGGGTTTCCGTTAACGGGATTTTAGCTGAAGGCCTCTGTAATCTTTTACACATTTCGAGCCAAAGCGTAGCTTCAACGCGTCCGATACAGCTTCGAAATCTAGCCTTTGGTTTTCCGAAAGAGTTTGAAGGATATCCGCAGCGTCTGCACTCAGAGGAGCGGCGAGATGACAGGCTTAGCTTGGGAATCCCATTCATTCGCATCCGCCACCATAGAAAATTGCGTCTTATATACTTGACAGAAGGTCTTACCCTCATAAGTTGATACCTTGAGGAAGGGACGAGGAGGCACGGATAAAAATTTAAAACCATCAGAATTGCTGCCTGCCGTCGCTACGAATTTCTTTAAGGTGTCAGCTTCTTTGGCATTAACCCTGTCTTCTATGTGTTGTTCGAATTGTTCTTGGACGGTAGAAACTCTTTCTTCAACTTGTTGCTCCACCTCAGAAACTCTTTCTTGAATTTCCCCATTTTTGTCTTCAACAGTGTCTGTTCTTCCTTCCATGGCCTCGAACTTTTTTTTATTATGCAGGTAATTTCTTTTTCACTTCCTCTTGACCTGCTTCAATGTTTTCTTTTACAGTTTTCATTTTTCTTTAACAGATCCCTGAACAACTTTCAGCTCTTCTTTAAATGCTACTTGACCAGCTTCCATCTTTTCTTGACCTGCTTTCATCTCCTCTTTAACAACTTCTTGACCAGCTTTAATCTCTTCTTTACCATATTCTTGACCAGCTTTCATCTCTTCTTTAACGAAGTTGTCGGCCCCTTCCACCTTTTCTTGGAATGCAGCAAATGCAGTTATCAACTGCTTTAATTGTTCTTCCATTGCTCTTGTGATTGGCATTCAAGCCCAATCCTGACACCAAAGAGTGTTGTGTGCGTACGGGTTCGTAACAGATTGAATGCACAAGTCGGATAAAAAGTTATTAAAATATATTCTTATCACAAGAAATATAACAAAACGCTGGATTTTCCCTCAAAGATATTCGTACAATATTGCAGTCTCACACAATATAATCAGTAGCTATATTTTAAACTACTAAAACATTAAATAGAACGCAATCCAAAGCGCAGAGAAAGCTAATCCGATCTCACCGCGAATTCGCTACAATCAACAACAGCTCACTAAAACAGCAACTGTGCTGAGATGTTTCGCTCCGGCTTTTATAGCTTTTTAAATCTACCACGAGAGGCCGTTCTGGCAGTTTCTGGAAGCAAAAGGAGTAGAATTAAGGTTAAGGGTAACATAGTAGTCAATTAGATTTATTCAAATTAAATATTAAATACGGAGATAAACTTTTATTCAGTGTTAAATGCATGTGCTCTCATATTTTTATTTTTCCGGCACAGCTTTCTCTTAAAATATGTCACGCGCTACATTGCACTAGGAAATAAAACAATTTTAATTAATTCTACTAAAAATATCTAACTAAATGCGAAATTCATAACACTATACCATAATATCCTTACATGGAAATATAATATCGAACAACCAAGATAAATTATACTTATCAAATGAATTTTAGTACGCCGTAATGCTTTCATGGGAAAATATAACAAACCTCTAATTGCAATCATTATATACAACAGACATTTCATTAAGAAAGATATAAATTATATTAATCAGGTAAAGCTTGTCTTAAGAGCTTCGCTATCTGGTTATAAATTCTTAAGCAAACAAAAAGCCATTTCAAACAACATAATATAATTTTCATAAGAGCTAGTCCATTCCATCACAGAATAATAAAAGCATTTTGGTAGAAACAAAAAAAATTATGGACATTCTCCAACCATATTCTAATGTTCTGATAGTAGATTTTAAAAGTTGTCATTTAAAAAGTACAACTTCTTAGAATGCAAATTTTTTATTCTTTGTTCTTAGGGAAAACATTGTATTTCTAAAGAAATCCAACTTAGTTGTTTGCAATCATACACTGGTGAAATAAAGTAAGAGAATTTTCATATTTTATCTACGATCTCCAGAACTACTGGACAGATTTTAGTAAAATTTGGTGTGAACATAGGTTGACATAATACAAACAAAATAAACATTTAACATTTATAATAGACATACATGTTCATGTGTAACACTCATGGGAGTCTGAAAGTCTGAAACAGCGGTTGCAGAAGACACAAAAGAAATGGGTTAATAGGGGTTTGATCCCCTCTTACAGCCATACAGGTCTCGCAGCGTGATGTCATACTAGAAATAAGGCAGTTTATCAGTGCCTGGGGCAATTGATCCCACTCATTCAGCAATGCTGTTTTCAGTTCCTGGATGGTTCTCGGAGGGGGATTGCGAGAGATTGCCCTCCCCAGAGCGTCCCAAACATGCTCTATCGGGTTGAGGTTTGGAGACCTGGCTGGCCAATCGATATGGCGAATATCCTCTATCTCGAGAAATTCGTCGACCAAAAGAGCTCTATGCGGCCTCACGTTATCGTCCTGTAAGATGAACTCGGGGTCTACTGCACCCCAGGAAAGTCAAAAGTAGGGCTCCAAGACCTCATCCCTATACCTCACATCAGTCACAGAGCCCCTGTCAAAGATGTGGAGAGGTGTGCGGCCATCCAAAATGATTCATGTCCAGACTATTACATCGCCAACGCCATAATTGTTGATTTCGAGGACATTGGAGGGTAGGGTCCCTGGCTCTCTCCATATGAAAGTACGTCGAGAATTGGTGTTTAGGCTGAAACGGGACTCGTCGGTGAACAGAACGGTCGCCCATTGCTCCGTACTCCAATCACTATGCTGCCTGCACCACGCTAATCGGACTCTCGTGTCCGTAGACGTGAGCGGGACCAAACAGCCGGTCTTCTGGCAAACTATCCTCTCTCATTCAGTCTTTTGGAAACAGTCATCCTTGTTACACAGATGTCTGTGGCTCGATACAAATAGCGAGAGAGCTGAGAAGCTGTAGCCCCTCTGTTACGCCTCGTTAAAATGGACAAATAAAGATCTTCTCTGGCCATTGTGGTTCTTGGACGACCTTGCCCAGGCTTTCTCTCGATGGATTCATTATCCTGGAACTGTTTCCATAGGTTACACAAGACGCTGAGCTTTAAATTAAACCCTCTGCATATCTGGACTTGCAATTGGTCTGCCTCTAGCCTCCTCACAATTCGCCACCTCATTCCATCATCTAAACGTTGGTGGTTTCTCATTTTTGCTCTTCCGTTATGAATTTAACCGATTGCTGCAAGATAACACCGAGAAATTCGCCGAGGTGTGCTAGCGAGCGGAATTCGTCTTACCCTCCACGCTCTTATAAAGCCTGTTTTCTACTGGCTTCGCCTACACACACGTGTACGCTTACGTATTTGCCCTACAAGATTTGCATTTTTATCTAGAAGCAGTGGTTGTTCCTTCAGTTCAGTTCTTTTCATGCAATTCGATAAAATATGCAAATTCCCTTAATTTATTTCACTAGTGTATTTAGAATAATGGCTGAGAAATGAAATTATGGAAAAGTCTGTCCCCCATCAATATTTGTCACTGAACAGATGCTTTGGGTGTTTCCCATTACAGAACAGCATGTTCCAAAAATTTTCTCAGAAAAGGTATATGTGCCAGTTTGATACTTCCAGAGAGAAAAAATACTTTCATTATTAGCTAATATTCACCATGGAGAAATTTTTCTAAACTACTTTAAAACCTTTTTATTACTATTATTTACTTCAGAAAAAACACGGCTATAAGAGATAAAAAAGCATATTTAATTTAACTGTGCCCAACAGGTAACAATGGTATGTATATCATTCTATAAGAAACTGTTCGGCGCATTGCTGTTCTATAATGGAAAAGATAATACTAATATCTGTACTACTTTTTATACTATTATTAATACCAGATAACCATAGGTATTTTATGAACTTGAAATTTTTTTATGGAAAATATCTTCAACAACCGTAAACTGTTCTAAACAGTTTAAGAGGGAATGACTGACACATAGAAATTTTAACATTACTAGAATATGAAATTTAAAATTCGTTGTTAATGCTAAAAAATCTTAACTCTTATTTTAAAGTGTGTTATATTATAACCTTTCATCTAAATCATTGCTAACATGAGCTGAAGCATAGTTTAAATTTCTGCAGGTAAAATATGCATGAAAACCTAATTGTATAATGCATGTGTATTAATAATATTTATGAGATAAATGAGCTATAAGGATTTATCTGTCAAAGAACACACTTAAATATAGATAGATAGATAGATACGAGAAAGAAATTTTGCTTATATAAGGAAAATCTTTTTACGAGAAAAAATGCAATCGTTTTTTTGAAGTGTTTAAAACAGACTTTCGTATAATATCCAACTTCCTTTCCAATTCGCAATACGCAAATCCACTCGTTCCTTCGCTTTACTATATCACTATTTGTTTCATATTTTTCGAACACCGAATACGATGAAAGCATAACTCAGGTTCCTTGCAAGCTCATGAATTACACTGTTGTAGACAACAAAACGTGTAGTATGTACTTCTTTTTAAGTTATGCATAATGCCCACAACAATAAAAAATAAATGTGTAATTACGTTCCGATCACAACGCGCTTCACAAACTACGTAGTGTTGCCAAACAAAATACCTTTTTTTATGTTTCCACTTTTTAGCCACTAGGTGGCGTATGAGAGCTCTGGAATCGCGCATAACGAAAACATTTTTGTAACACACATAAAAAGCTAAATCATAATTAATATATTCTGTCATAAATTAAAAGAATGTGAGATAAATTAATTCTAAAGATTAAACACAAGTAATGCAGTAAAAAATCAAAAGCAATTTTTTTTTTGATTTTTCGCAAAATTTGCGACTGTCGACTTGTACTACTAAAATTTATGTCTATGCTATTTTGCCAATTTTCTGATACTCCATCATTTCCTTGTACTACTTTTTGTTACTTGAAGTTTTTGTAATATACCATAAAATTTGTTTATATTAATATAATTCATACAATAATATTAATTATAATTAAAAATGGTAATTCATTTATGTTAAAAATAAGTTGGTAAGTAATGATCGTAGCCAGTAGCGCCTGTGCAGTTTTGAACAATAGTTACTAGTGCTTTCACGTGTTTCATTGATTGCTTTGTTCAATGTTTTGGTGATATATAAGAAGGTCTTATATATTTAAAAGAAGAGACATTAAAGTAAGAAATTTAGAACTACTTTTTCAAAAAGACGAAAATTGGAAAATCCTATAAATACAACAAAGAATTTTAAAAAATTGTTAAAATCAAAGTTTTTAAACAAGTGCACTCCAATTCAAAAATTTATGAAATTTAAAGAAATTTAAAAATCCCAATAGAATAGGAATTCAATCGAGTTCCATGTCACTTCATCATTGAAAAGGAACACTGAAACCAATTGAAATCTCTCTTCTAAAAAAGTCCTTACTTTTCTGTATCCAGAATCAGCCGAGGAACCATTTTAAAGTATTTTAATTATAATTGTTCACCCGAAAATTCTGGCCCTTACCCAAAGCAAGGAAAAAATTTAAATTAGAATCTTATATCTTAAAAGAGAATACCATTTCACTTAACGAAAACGAAAGTGAAATAAGAAAATACTTCATTGAACAAAATAAAACAAAATATTACATTTAAACATATAGCAAATAATCCATTGTATTTAAAACATAATTGAAATTATAAAACTTAATTGAAAAGATGTAATTAATACTTACAATAAGAAATTAAATACTTAAAACACTTTTATTATACTACTATCGAAATGAGGAATTTTGTTACAGTCTTAACGTATAGGTTTGCCATTTTGGATTCATTGGCTAAATTAAAAAACATTGGCGAGAAAGTAATCGTTCAAAAGGTTAAAATTTGGAACATAAGATGCAATTTTTAAACCAAAAGAAATACATTAAAATATTAAATGAAAAAATCTTTTAATTTTGACAAAGAATAAGAATAATTATGAATTGAAAAAAATTTAAATAAATTCTTACTCTTTTAAAGCAAAATTGAGAAAAAAGATCATCATACATTGTAAAACTTAAATTAAATTTTAAAAACAATATACTTTATAAAAGTGCCAAAAATGGTCAAATAACTTTTAATAATCGTATTATGAAAATGAAAGAAAATTCGTAAATTTAAGATTTTTTAAAAAAAAATTATTTAAAATTACAGAAAAAAGGAGCGTTTGTTAGATAAGTAAAGAGTCTTTACGTCATGAGCTTATCATGACGACTTTGAATATACTTGGCCCGTGGTTAGCAACAGAATAGTAATGAAAAAAAATCCTATAAACTTTTTAAAACATCCTTCTCTTTTGGAGCTTTCAGATAAAAAAATTCATGTTTCTAAAAGGTATTATAGGGGTAGACTACTCCAGACTTTTTTAAAGACTATTTATGAATTCTGAAGGAATTTCATTATCTTTTAAGATTTTTATGAGAATTAGAGTTTCTTCTTTTTGTGTTTCTATTTCAGTGCAAATTTTTTAATTCTATTATTAATTTGGTTAGTGATAGTATTTGTAATAACTTTTTGTTATATGTTTAAGTTCCAATTTATAAGCTGATTAGTAGAAAAATTAAAATCTTTTCTTTTATCAAAAAGTTTAATTTCTGTAAAATTATGAATAATAAGATCAAGATAAAAACTATTTCTGTTTGGTTTTTATTGGTCTTATTTAGTTTTAGACAATTTGGGTATACGTTGGTGTTTTCGATGAGATTAAAATTGTTGAAAGTAATATATCTATAAGTGTGTTCAAATTTACTGAAACTGTTATCAGAAAGTCTTTTTAGGAATTTGAATCCTTTAGAAAAAAGAAATAAGTTACAAGTATGAGTTGAATATGAACTTCCCATTAGAATTCCCTCTGTTTGCAGGTAAAGAAAGTTGGAATGCTTAATATAATTGTTGTAAAGTGAAAAATGTAGAAATTCTTTTCATTTTTGCAATTTTAGAATATTAAGTATTTCAGGAAAAAATTCTGTCATTTCCAAAAGACTTTCGTAAATTTCTTTGAGTGGCAGAGACGTGTAGAGGTTTTCAGAGTCATAGCCGTTTATATTGTAAATTGTAAGATTTTTAACTTCTTCAATGATTTTCAAGTTGTCGCTAATAATCCAGCAGAAGTTTTTGTCTTCTTTAACCTATTTAAAAACTATATTACAAATAGTTTTAAGTATAGCGGTAAAAATATTATCAAAATTCTTCTTGAAGTTTCTGGTACTATTGGCTATAAATCTAAATTTTACAGGATTTTTATGAAATTTTGGTAAGGCATAGAGATTGGCAAATCTGTTATTTGTAGTGAAGCGAGAAATTCTCCATTTTTTGAGAAAAGCAGAAATTTTGTTAATAACAGTTCTTTCTTTATTTTTGCAGATACAATAAGTAGAAAGATTTTTCAATTTATTTTCAATTAAATCATTGTAGAATTTCTTTTATAATATACTGAAATTATTGTTTGCCTTATCAATTTTTGTAATGGCAAATTGCTTTTTTAATGTTGAAATCTTCATGAGCAAATTTTTCCAGTTTTTGATTCCTTTAAATTCTTGAATTTTCTTAATTTTCTTTTTAATTTGGATAATCTCATTCTTCCATTCTTTGAGTAGATGTGAAGGTAAACTAAGCTGAGAACTATTTTTAAGATGAAATGTTCTAAATCTGTAGTAAGATTTTCAATGCAATGTTATTTAATAATGAATTTAATAGGTCTAAATTTTATTCCTTTTCTCATAAGCATTCTAATTTCTTGATATTGTATAATGTCCAGATTTCCTGTTATAATACGCTTGTGCTCTTCGTCAACAAATGGCAGAAATTTTTTTCATTACAAAATCACGGCGCTGTAAAATTTTCTTCATTATGGTTAGAAATAAAACTACTGAGTTTTTTCTTGCACTTGAAGCAAACCGGAATTTTAGAATTTATTGCAGGAAATTTTTGTTGTGCTTGTTTGAAAATTTTATGAAATTGAAGGTAGTCATAATTTTTATGTAGGAAGTTAATGCTATAGGATTTTTTTTTATTTTTGGAAGAAGCACAGTTTAATTTGAATTTAATGAAATCAAGTACTAAATATTTAAGGAGATTATTTGCTTTGAACGTATCTTTGACAAAATTTTGAATGATAAAAAGATGTCTATGAGGTAGGGAATGAAGGCAGTTAAGAACATTTTTCTTGGAATGTTACTTTTCTAATAAATCTTGAAATTTTGACTGGAGAATATTAGTATTAAGAGAAGTTTTAATTTTTTTGCTATTTCCTCTGGTACCTCTTTGCGTTTTTTTACTAAAAAGACTGAATTGTTCGTAAACAGTAGCATAAAAGGCAGATTTACTATTAATCTTAATACTTAATCCATAGGGATAAAGTTTTCTTAATTGCAAAACATACAGAGATTCCTTAAAAAGTCTGCTTTTAAGATTAGGAACTATATCTAAAAGTTTGATAGTAATATTATTAAAGTCGTGAATTTGAAAATGTTCAAGTTCTTTGGTAGTTGAATTATTATTATTTTTACTGTTTGAAAATTTAAGTAATTCTAAATTTCTTATTTTATGCCTTTACTGATATTTTTTCAGCAGCTTAATGCGCGAAAATACTAGGCATATTTATATTTTGTTTTTAAAAAACTATTTTGTAATTTTAAAAGAAGAGTACATATTTATATATTAAAAAACAATAATACAAATATTTCAAAAATTGAAACCTAAAAAATTGCAAAATTTGTACTCAAGCTGCCTCTATTTTGTGTAAAGCTGTAAAGAGCTATTTAAAAATTTTCTTCGAACTTCTGGGACCCCAGATTATAGTACTGCATAACTGACAGATGTGTCAACTCCCTAGAAATCATAGTAATAAGAGGAAAGTTACTGCAAAACAAGTGTAAAACAATGTTATGCACTTTAACATTCAAACTTGCGATTTTATCGCTCTATCGGTGTTGTTTTTCTGTCAGTTGCCCCCCGTCCTTCATTTCCAAAATGATTATGTGACGGTTTGCGGCCCGTGCGCCAAATATTTGAAACCGTTCTCTGATTATAATGGTGCCCAACATAGTAAGATCTAAACAATTGAATTAACTTAAAAATGAAAGCAACACCAGCTTCCTAAGTAACAAAACTAGTATCTAAATAACAACCAAGGATTGAATTAGAATTTTTGAGCTATGGTACTCCCGGAGACTTAATTTGTGATGGCAAAAGAGATCAGGTGAACTTATGAGCTTAGGCTGTCACAAAATCACGTGTTACATTTTGCGACTTTTCGGTTATTCTCTTGCTAGTTTAAGCTCAAAAATTTCTGGCAACCATTGGTACATAATTTCTGTTTGTTGGACACCAAAGAAGTTCTAAACCTCCTTGTTGGACACCTTCAGTATAGGATGGATGATCAGCTGCTCCTACGACCACGTGTTGGTTATCTCGTGTTCGAAGTGCTGTGAATTGTGAGTTTGTTACTATGTTATATGGAAGACTACTGTAAAGTGATTTCGGACTTACGGACTTAGATACTGATTTGGGTAAAGACCATATTCTTTCAGATTTAATCGCTAAAAGGATTTAGTGGAGTTTATTAATGGTGTGCCTTTTCTGAAGAATTCAATCGGCTTCGAAGATAAATTCGTGTTCGCTATGGATAACTACCTGAAGGAAAATACGGACAAGGATAGGAATTTACATTGTGAGATAATGTGTGCTCAAATTAAGAAAATTAACTAAAACCAGAACATCATAAAAGGTAAGGGCGAATTCTTTAGGGTTAATAACAAGTCTTTATGTGATTCTTTAGTTGGTGATTATGTTCTTGATGACCCTAGTGTTGGTGTTGCAAATGATGTTAGTGGCAGTCAATCTAAAATTAGTAATGCAGTTTGTAAACCTAATACTAGTAAGGATGTTCATGACAAAAATGGGATGCATTCTGATGTTAAAACTAGTGGTAGTTCCGATTTAGGTAAATTACTTTCTAGTATTTCAAAAAGTTCTGTAAGTGGTAATAAGTCTGAAGAGCGCACTCAGGAGATGCAAAAAAAGGATGATTTAACTTCCCCTGAAAAGACTGCTTGACCTAACAAAGTTAGCAGACAATTTGTGGATGTAAATGTTAGTAATAAATTTGATGTTATCTGTAAAGGTAATGAAGATTCTGCTCAAGTTATTGATCAAAGCAATGCCCCTACGGCTGAGTAATCTCCCAATGCAGCTAGAATAATCAAACCTATTATGATAATCCCTCCATTAAAATTAAGTGAATACTTGAAGAAACTGGTTGCGGAAACTTTTACTTCATTTACTGCCATAATTTCGGTTGAATTTCTAAAAATATTTCCAACTAATACGGAGGATCATAAATCAATAACTGATTATTTATCTAGGAATCAAGTACAACATTATGCAGTGCATGCAAAGAAAGTGCAACTCCTGAAGGCTGCTATTAAAGAAATACCTTCGGACTGTCCTGCTAATGACATTAAATAAGAACTGATACGTAAGGGTTTCAATGTTATTAAGGTAACACAAGTAATTTGATTTAGGACTAGGGTACCGATGCCTATGTTTTAGATTCAATTAGTGAATGAACCTGGGTCTGGAAAAATTTATGACATTACTAATTTGCTGCATTTTTCTATATATTAAGAAAAGTATAAATTCAAGGGTGGTGTGGCTCAATGCCGCAACTATCATTATGTTCGTTTCTTCACCTCACAGTTTTGTCGCCGCTTTTTCTGACGGCACAGAATGTTCAATCACCCATCGCTAGGGAATAGCTGATATACTCTTTGTAATTGATTACGAAGTCTCGATGCTTCGTTTACGTTTTATGCGGAATTGTGGTAAGATTGTATGCAAAATATATTGCAGAGAAGGAAAAGGGACTATCTTCATATTTAATTTTTTTCTTGTTATAAACGAGACTAGACGCAATGCGAATAAATCTCTCTGATACAGTCAATCGTTTCCATTATTCGAATTAACTCACCGTGAGACCTTTATAAAAAAGTCTTAATAAACAGAAACTGGTTCATTCTGCTGATACAATGATCAAAAGCATTGATATGCTTAGTTCAGTTCTCTTGTTAATTAAAAACAGCAGTTGTGCATGCAATGAGTCTAAAATTATTATATGGCTGCACTGTTGTCTAAGCAGAAATAATGCATGATTATAAAATAGATATTAGAATCTAATGATTGCATATGTGCTTTTTAAAATAACAATTACGTATGGTAGAGAACACGAGGAAACGAATCATAACATTTTATTTATTTGAAAACTTCGTAATCGATAAACAAAGCCCACCTTCTTATCGGTGATCCTAGTCTGTCTATCGATAGTGAAGGACAGTCTGTGCCACCCGGAAAAGCAGCGAACCATCAAGCAGGTTTGATGCTTTGCTGTCTCTGTTGTTCTAAAGCTACAACCAAACATTCTAGTAGCTCATTGTTTGTTCCTGAGTCGTGAAATACGACTGAAATTTCTTGGAGTTAAGTATTTCAGCATGAGGAATAGAATATCCATAAGAACATAATTATAAGCGACAAGTTATGAAAAAATTTCGGTAAAGTAATATATGCAGCAGCAGGTATGACCAACAGATAGATTACAAAGTAATTTAGTTAATTGTAGCTGTCAAGTAATGTTTCTTGTAATTCAGTACATGCATTATGCTATTGTAGCATAAGCAAGCACATAATGATCGTCCTTAAAATAATGCAATTTAATGCAGTTTTAAAATTTATCTTAATTACTGTTTTCCCATTATTGAGTAGCTAGGAAGATTGAGTGCATTAAATTTTACTAATCTTATAGGTAGTTTTATGCTTAATGTTTTAGGTGAAAAGTTGATCCTAACAACAAGCACATTCCCCCCCATATTAGTGAAATAACTAGTTTTGTTACCTTAATTTCAAATCTGTGCATGGTACATGAAATATAAAATTTATTACATAGTACACGCAATACAAAATATAGAACTTGAAACAGAAATCAGACGGAAGTACCAGTCTGAGAAGAGATGAAACTATCATATCTGTCTTGCGAAATTTTTTGTACACTGCATGTCTACCGTAAAATACATTTAACTGAATTTAGTACTTCTCCCATAAAAATTAATGTAGTCGCCTGTAAAATGAAAAAGAAAGAATTGATAATACTTTATGCTGATTTTATGCGCTAATAATTTCTCTTGCATCAAGGCTATTGAAAATGTATTCAGCAAAACGTTATACTCAAAGTTCATTATTAGTACTGCATTACTGCTATACTGTTCTATAATATTTAAAAAAAGTACATACACATCTATTTATTTATGTGAATCATATGCACAGATTTATAATTGGTATATTCATTGTAAGCTGGCGAGCAAATAATTATTTTGTAATAAGTGCTCAAGCATATGGCATCCTAATCATAGTTTATTAACTGGAACTTAAATAAATGTAAACATAATATTTTATAAATTACGTTGTGCAATGTTCTAGCTTAAATAAAATCCTTTAACTGGTAGAACCTAAAAGAACTACGTAGCGACTATTCGTTAAGTTCTTGTGCGTAAATAACAACACCGAAGAAAGGTTAAAATACCCTTTTATTTGAACTCAAGATAGTGACAGACGGCCCTTTTTGGGCTTACAGGAAGCCAATACTTTTGGCTTGAACTTAAAATAGAAAATGCAAAATTAAACTAATGCTAAGTAAAATAAGCAACCTAAGCAGCATAGAGTTGTGACAGCGTAGTTGGCTCTTATCTTAAAATCACCGGCGTAGACTAACAGCCACGTAATAAACCAACACTTCCTAATAGAAGACCTAACTTTCTCTTCTGTTAGGAGATGTTGAATAAGCAGGCCGTAACTCTCCCATAATTGCATAAAGCGTGAAACTGAAAACTCATTTTGGTAGGAAAGCGTAGGAAGGAAAATGGGAAAGTAAAGGAAAGCTGTCTTTAAAATAAAAATAAAGTAAAACTTTACAAATGGATAGGTTGAATATTTAAAAATAAATAAAAAAATTATCAAGAATTAGGGGTATTGTTTTTAAATATCAGTCTCACATTTCAAAGATTAAGATCTCCAAAACTGGTAAGGCTAGTTAATTTATAGTAGAATAATGTAACATGATGTAGAAAACAATTTTAAAAAAAGGTCAGATTAATGGAGATTTTATAATGCCAAATTATAAGGCCAGTCATAACAAGCAAATAATCTAGTGAACAAGAAACTAAATCTATATGACAAAAAGGCAGCACAAAGGGAGTAATATTTTATAATCATAAGGGGAAGCATAACTCTTAAAGTTATATGCACTAAAAACATAAACAGTGTAAAATGTTTACACAAGGGAATTAATGAAATATTTGTCTTGTAACTGCACTTAAAGCCGTAAAAAATTAACTACAGAAACAAATTTGTCAGTCTTCTTAAACAAATAAATACTATAAGGTATTTTATCCTTCCTTTTCATGCGTCTTCGTGTTGTAACGGTAGCACACGCGGCGCGCACTTCGAGAGGTCCAGGTTCGAGTCCTGGCGAGGGCATAGCTCATTTTTCATGTCCCATGCTTCAAAATAACCTAGTGATTCTACAGTGATGTCCGAACTAAAAGGTGGTGGATGATGATTCTTTACCACCAGGATTTGGCGATTGGGTCACCTAATCCTCAGTCGCCCTTTAAAAGGGGGAAGTATATAAGGTATTTTCTCCTTCTTTTCCGCATGCCTTCGTGGTGTAACGATAGTACATTCGGGGCGTATTCAAGATATCCAGGTTCGAGTTCTTCCGAGGGCATTGCTTATTTTTCATATACTCCTACTTTAAAAATGCCTAATGTCTCGACAATATAATTTGTGTATAAGCTTATTTAGGGCATTATTTAATTACTATATAATAAACCCTTATGTCATCTATGTAATGACAAGCTAGTCACTGTTTTGATTTCGTATGTGTAATTATAGGTTTTTATTATACGCAACTGATGATTATATAGAAAAGTAATAATAATGCATTTTTATATGTTTACTCCTTAACAGTTTGAAAGTTAATGCCGAATAATTAGGTAATTGATAATATTATTCTCAAGCGATTTACTACTAAATCACATTTAAAAGAAATCCTATGTTCAAGCAACTACTGTGCAGTTTATAACACGAAAAATGGAATTGTAATCTCCAAAAATGATATATAACAAATTTTCTTTTTTAATACATAACTATAATTGAACTTTTAATGCGAATATTAGAAAATGCACTTAAAAACATAATGTGGAAAGCCATCAGTGCATGCAAAACACTTGGAAGGCACATGCAATAATTTCGATTAAAGCAAGAATCACTAATATGATATTTTATAGTACTTGCATGCTAGACAGGAGAAAAAAACATTTCATGCTGATGCAATAAATGATTTTGCCAGCTCACAGACCATATTTGGTGATTTGACACTTTCACCTGACTATTTTATTACTTCAGTAAAAATAATTATTCAAACTGCAGTGTGTTGAATTCCATATCCAAAGTAAGCATTTCTAGAATGTAAATAACTAAAACTCACTCTTCTAAAGTGACACAGCTAATCAAAATCATCTGGAACTATGGGTAATCAACTCAAAAGAAGTTTACACTATACCTTTTTTACAATAGAGTTTTAGAGTTTGCGATGATACTTTGGCCTAATCTTACTATTATTGAAAGATAATGAAAATGACAAGGTATATTCACTCGTTCTTATGTCTTTATTAGATATTTAAATAATTTTTCCTTGAAAAGTGAAATAATTTAATTATTATTTCAGAAAGTTCTTGATGTCAGGAAATCCATCTTCAGGGATATTGTTGTCTGATGTTAGGGTGACTCACCCAGCAGTACTCAGAACTCTTTCTTATAATTTGGAGAGCCTTTCATGTCTTGGAAAGCCTTCACCTGTGGCATTTCTTTCTGCTAATGATGACTGCTTTGCTGCGAATGTTACATTTTTGGCCATTCCAGCATTGTGAGGTAAATACATGCACTGACAAATTATAATCAGATGGAATAGAACACAAACTATTATTATTTTCTCTTGAGAGTTAATAATTTGGTAAAGAAAATAACAGTTACTTTTTAGGGATTTTACTTTATTTTCCTAATAGTTATTTTTGTTTTTGAACAGATATTTCCTTTACCTTTTTAATATCCCACCTATATTTTCCTACCAGAATCTGATGTCACAAAACATAAAGGATCGAGTTGCATTTGCTTTTGTGAATAATTTATAACGTACGTGAATTTCTACAAACGATGTTTGTGTATAAAAATACAAGAAGTATTAAAGACATGAGGTCTATCAGTGAAGATATACATACTTTCCCCTACTATTCAAGAATTTTTATAGGACTCCAGCCATCAGAGTTTAAGTTCCCAAATTTCTTTCGTCATTGATTTATTAATTTCTGGCATTGATTTACCAGAACTGAATTATCCATTTTTTCTTATAAACGTCTTCAGCTGATGAGAAGTTATCATGAAATCATCCTATCTTTTCAAAATACATATTATGTTTAAGAAAAGCTGTACCTTCTAAAAAAAAGACACGCGTTTACTAACTAGGATCAAAGAATTTGTGCTAGTATATTCTCAGAAAGTTAAAATTACGATATTTTTCAAGAAACATCCTCACTGTTTTTTTTATACTATTATTTGATGTCAAAATGTAGGCAATGCGAAGGAGAAGCTTGTCTCTCTTTCGGTCGGCGAAAGCCGTAACGAGTAGATCGAAACGGACTCTTGAGAACACCATTTTACGATCTTGCGTTAGCAGCAGTCGAACGTAAACAAATCGCTTACTACATCACTCTGATATAGAGATCTTTTCGTACAGGAGGAGAATACGACCCTTAGCGTAAAGTACTGTTTTAAGGAGAATTTGAGTGGTATCTTCGGTACTGCCATGATTTTATTAGAGCCCAAAGGGCGTTAGCCCAGATGGGCTATTAATTTTGTTTTGGCATTTTGCGTCGAAAACTTTAAATGTCCGTTTCAATTTTCAAATTGTTGTCACCAAATATTATTGACTTGTTTTACATTTAAAGAAATTAAATAATGAAGAATCTGCATAAATGTATGTATTGTTTAGAATTTCGTATTTAGTTAGACATTTTTAGTAGAATTACAACAAAAATTGTTCTATTTTCCAGTGTAATGCAGCGCATGACAAATTTTAAGAGAAGGCTACGCGGAAAAAATAAAAATACAAGAGCACGTGCATTTAATATTGAGTAAAAGTTTATCTCTGTAACTGATATTTAATTTGAATAAATGCAATTGACTACTATGTTAGCGGCAAGCGTAATTCTGCTCTTTTTACTTCCCAGAAACTGCTAGAATTGTGTTGCGCGGCCGATTTAAAAAGCTATAAAAGCCGGAGAGAAACATTTCAGTAGTTGTTTAAGTGAGCTGTTGTTTACTGTTGTTAGTTGTTAGTTGTTGTTGTTAGTTGCTGTAATTGTGTTCATCGGATTATTCGGTTCATCGGACTTTGTGCATTGAATTTGTTACGAACCCGTACGCATGCAACAGTATGTTTCTCGCAGTGATAAAATAACGGTACCTAGAGCCATAAAATTTTGAATAACGTAATCCTCCACTGAATATGGGCATCTGGAAGCCCTAATTTGGAAATCGTTTTAGTATCGATTTCATATTTTGCAACACTTTAACGAATTCTTGATTAACAAACTCAACCATTTCAAAGCGAGCAATGGCAACAATGTACCCCCCCCAAAAAAAACTTTTTATCTAAAGCGCGCGGAACTGCGTATCAGAAATTCTAAAGATATACTCATTTTAAAATTATTTTGCGATATTGCTGTTGAATTGAATTTGATGGTTTTAGTGCGAAGAAAATGGTATTTAAGAAATAAAGATAACACACAAAACGTTAAAAAATAAAATAATAATAATAATATTAAAAAAATAATAATAATAATAATAATAATAAAACGCCTCTTTGAGCGTAATGTAAAATCTCAAAGCTTTCAGATTTTTTTTAAAGAATTTTTTTAAAATTCCTTTCTTATTTGAATAAACTGGGATCACATTGGAAATGCAGCAAGGGATGCAATATTACATTCCACTGTCTTGTGTATTTGAAAATTAAATGTATATATGTATGTACGGATTGTAAGAGCCTTTCATTAAACGGGTATGTTAATCTTCAATTTCTTGAAACTTTGGATTAATAATAAAGCAAATAACTGAAGAAATGAAATCAACACCTGTTTTTATTAGTCACGGTAATGAAATTACAGCTTTATTAAACGGTCCTTAAATCAGTCTTTTACAACAGACGGCAGGAATAGATATCATACGACGGCTTTCAAATGTGGATGTGGTTTAATTGTTCAGCCAAATCATTGAGAATTTGAGTCATACGTTCACCTGGAAATTGATCTTG
The DNA here is from genome assembly GCA_000611955.2 of Stegodyphus mimosarum. Lineage (NCBI taxonomy): Eukaryota > Metazoa > Arthropoda > Arachnida > Araneae > Eresidae > Stegodyphus > Stegodyphus mimosarum. The sequence goes on from KK113912.1 coordinate 19,258, forward strand.
CGAACTAACTTCCTCACTAGACAAATTTGGCAAATAAAAAATAGACTTACGTTTAGGCCTTTTTCTCATCCTTTCTGTAAACACAGAACTTTTAAATTTCGACATCCAGATGTCACACGCTTTCTCGAAAGCTTTCCATCCACCTAACTCTTGAACAACATCGTAGGCAAAACTGTCCTCAAGGAATGCTGTAACAGAAAGAACAATGTCATCTATATTCAAAACTTCTCTTTCTGCAGCCAGAAACATAACCAAGTTGCATATAGCGCCCAAATACATTAGTAGAGAAATCCAGCTAAAACCGTGTTGCACAAACCAGCTACGTGCAGTAGACTCAATGTAGTCCCACACAGCAATAGAACGCGGTTTATTAGAATTGTAATAGTTAGCAAGAAAGCTTTCACCAATGCCCGTCGAAGGTACTTCTGTTGCTATTTGCAGTACAGCAGCCCCAATGGTTTCACTGAAAATTGGGTCTCCTGGTGTTCTATAAACTGACAGAGGTAACCAGTTTTGATGACAAACCTTTTCTAATGTCCATATTACAGTGTTCTCTACAAGTCTAAAAAATTCACTCTCGTTATTCATTTCATCAAAGAGGACTTCCTCTTCTTCACTACGCTGTAAATGTATATCGTCCATATTTCCTCAGCACAATAAAGCACTACGAAGGACCTATAACAAAAGAGAAAATGTAAATAAAAATTATTTAACATTCATATTAGAATTTCTTCACATTTTTATTTAATTAGCAACAATACTAATGTTGCTTATCATTTAGAGTGCTCAATCAATAGCTTCTGAGTACTTGACATTAATATTATTGCTAAGTAATGTAATATTCATTTTTATCGAATAGTTGTTTCTATGCCTGTTGAAGCTTTTAGAAGTATTAAAAGTGCCTATGTTAAAGTTCCCAATTATGTATATATCTCCATTAAATAAAATATTCAAGTATTAATACACGTACTACATGCTACATACATCTGATTAATATTGAAAATTCCAATTAAAGGTTAAGATAATATCAGATTTTAAATCAAATGAGTTTATTATATATATCACTTGAATCATTGCGATGAAATCTTAATGTAATATATTATTTACGTTATAAGGTACTTCTTCCGCCTTCTTAGCATGGCTTCGTGGTGTGGTCAGCACGCTCGGCGAGTATTTCGAGACGTCCGTGGTTCGAATCCTGGCCAGGGCATTGCTCATTTTCCCCTCTTCTGCTTCAAAAATAACCTAATAATTCTACAGTGGCGCCCGAACTAAAAAAGGCGATGGATGATGCTTCTCCACCACCAAAATTTGACGACTGGGTCCCCTAACTCGCAGTCGCCCTTTAAAAGGAGGAGTATATGAGGTATTTCTTAGCATTTTTTTAGCATGCCTTCGTGGTATAGCGGTTATCACGCTCGCAGTGTATTCGAGAGGTCCGTGGTTCGAATCCCGTAGAGGGCACTGCTCATTTTTCATATCTCCTGCTTTCAAAAAATACCTAATGTCTCTACAATGTAATACATATTAATACATATTATCATAATGTAATACATTACTTAGATAGCAAATTAAGCATACATTCCACTAGATTTTAGTTTTAGTCGATAATAATACATCAAATATGAAAATCAGTCGGGTTCAGTGTTACGAGTTAGTCAAGATGTCTTTAAATAATTAAGCCACATGAAGGAAGGAAAATATAAACTTTATTTCTACTTCAGGCGATAACAGTTTTTACATGCTTAGAGAAACAGCCAAATATAGCAGAAGGAATTCTCCTTAAAACGGAGTGAATATCGCAGTTTATAAAAATTCCATAAAGCAAAGGTTAAAGTCATACATCAATAAGCTCAGTAGTACAACAGTCGAACGACCATTAAGTTTGAATTATGAACTGACTAAGCCTCTAATGCAGCTTTCTATTTTTACCCTTGCATGAAGAGAAGGCCATACCGGAACATTCTAAAGATTCATTCCATGTTTCTCGAAAAGCTACTTTCTGGAAATTTCAGAATATTGCCAAGTTAACGAAACATCTCCAAATATCGCTAGGCCCCAATAGGAATCTTTAGCTTAAATCTCCTGTTCTTCTTAAGTTATTTTACTATTTCATTGTCAACTTAAAATTTATTTCAAAACTGAGAGATTTACAAATCAGCGCCTGCATTAAGCACACACAAATACAAAAAGTAGCTAAAAATCAAAGATTTAATAAAATGCATATTAAACAAACACAATTATTTAAAACTTCACTAAAAATTAAAACCAAACAGTTTTTTTTATTATTATTAGTGAATTTTACAAAACAGTACCTACATTAAGCACACACAAATAGAGTAAGTATCTACAAATCAATGATTTGATAAAAATAAAGGCATAATAAATACATACCGTTTAAAAATTCATCAAATAAATAATTAAAAGAAATATGTCATAATACAATAATATGTGGAAACCAAAATACAAACAAATAAACGCAAATATTAATATAAATTACAAATATATTCACAAATATTCATATAATATGTATATAGTTACAAGGTAAGTAAATTGAAACTTACTATTTACTTGCCATTTTTGTATTATTTTTATAGATTGTATTTATTTTATTTTATATTATTTTTAAATGTTTAGATAGTTTATTTATGCATAATTCGTGTCTGGGAAGTACCCGAACAGGCCATGGATTTTAAATTACATACTGTTACATACATTTGCAATGTACTTTTAATTAATAATTTTAATAATTTGTTTCCTAAGTGGAATTACTTACTAAATTTCTCGATTTTTTTTAAGTTAAGTGGATTTACTTACTAAATTTCTCGAAAATGTTTTAAATTTAAATTTCTCATTTAGGCAATTCACTACTTTTGGTTTTACTTTTGGTTTCTTATAATTCATTACCCACGCCTATAGTGTTGACGAAACACGAATTGACTAATTGAAGAATTAGGTTTGGAGGCAACTTACCCTTGAAAAGATCTGTCTCCTGCCTGCTCAACAATTATTCACTTTGTGCAACTTAAATTAGTCTTAAAAATTTTTTTAAAGTTTTTAGGATTGATTTATGGATTATTAAATATATTTTTCATGTATTTAGCAGCTTGCACTTAATTTGCATATGCTTTCTGAATTTGAATGATATTGCAAATTAGTTCGCAGAAATATTAATCTTTTATTTGTTTACAATCAAATTTTTATAATTTTTAAAATTTAAATTAGCCTTATATGAATGAGATAATGTTTTTGCATATGTTAAACTCATATATAAAGAGAAAGTAAGTTTGAAACCTAGTAAAAGTCGTAAAAAACATTTATAGTAGCCTATCAAAATTCCAGAAACACTATGTAATATGAGTGACAAAGCAAATTGAAATAATTTGGTTATATAAACCTATCCATACTACAGAGAAAGTAAAAAAATGTATACAAAAAATACAATTGTTAAAACATAGTGTTTTCGGAATTTTGATAGCCTACTGCAAATATTTTTTACGACTTTTACTAGATTTCAAACTTACTTTCTCTTTATATTCAGTTTTTAAAATTAGCAGCTTTAAGCGCTATTTTTGACCAACTTGGTCATTCATTTTAAAATTTTTTGATACTTCCTTTTTATATATATATATATATATACGTGTGTCTGTATAATAAATTTATAAAAACGTATTATATATATATTAATATGATATGATATAAATATTCATATAATTATATTAAGACATATATTTACAAATGTTTGCCTATGCTTTTAACACGAGCAAGATCTCATGGGGCTATTTTGAATTCAGACAATTTCCAGAGGCGTCGGCGTATAATAAGCCCAAAAGCCCAACTTATCACCGGATATCGTTGGCCTAAATATGGTTGAAACTTTAATTACAATTTCAAGATTCGTGAAAAATCTAATTAAAAAAAATAAAACTCTCCTTCCCCCCCAAAAAAAATCAAAGGATAAATTAATGGTAAATGTATTAAATTCATCGTCTTAATTTTGTGACTGGTTGTCGTAAATTTACACCTGATGAATTTAATTCTTCACTTCAGAGCATAAAAGAGTGGAACTGTCATGTCCCACTACACCGACGCTCATAATAGTGATAGAGCTGGCACTTTTATGCGAGTCCGCGACTAATCACTTTGATAAAGATTATGACATGGGCATTCCAGTATCTTGAAGACTGTGTCCTTTATAGTAAAAATTGAGCCCCATAAGGGTGCCGGCCACATTTGTGAACAAATTGCATAAAGGTGTTGGAACTTTTGCGTAAGTTTGCCGTGCCGTTCAGACCAGCTTCCATACACACCTGCACATAAGTATATAAAAAAAAAACGCAGTGAAGTGGATAAAAATGCCATCTGGCGAGCAGAATACATTTTCAGAATTCGGCCGAAGATAAAGAAATCAGTAGATTCTATTGCATTAATAATAAGTATTTGCTAAATATGCTTTCTTTAAACATTTTTCTCGATCAGAATCGATCTCGAAAAATAGAGTGGCACCATTCCGTACGACGGACGGCTGCTATTATTTTAGGGAAAATTTATTTTTTCGTTATATTGTTTACTTTTTTACTTCAGGAGATAAAGTAGCATTTAAGAAATCCCCATAATGCAATTCATTCATCAAAATATTATTCTCGTAGCAGAAAATGTGTTTCTGCTATGAGTTAATTCAGAAATTCAGCAGATCTAAAGGTTTCGTATATGGCACTGCATCTTTCGCTACCTACGCAACTTGACGAATGTTTTCTTACGTCATTTGCTGCAATCGCGAATCTCCGCATCTGAACAGGCTATCTAATGTATATACAGCCAAGCAAATTAAAACAAAAACTGCCACTTTGGGAAGGTTCTACCCCTTTCAAAGGTTTGAATGAGCAATTATCCAATTTAGTTTATGAGAAAGGGCAAAAAGTTTAGTTCCATGGCCATCAGTTAATGGGTGAGTGTATTCAGAGAAAAGCTTCTAAAATTTTTGAGAGAAAAGTTTCGTCCGTTATCGAATATACTCCTAAATACAATTGAAGTAAAAAATCATTTCTCCAATTCTTAAAACAAATACTGTTCCAAATTTTGCGTATATGAAAATAATTTTAGTGAAATTATATGTAAATTGTTGTATCTTTTGTATAATGTAACATGAAACGCCTCAAGGAAGAGAACCTTCGCCAGAAAAATAAGGATACAGGAGCAAGTCTATTTAGCACTGAGGTAAATGCCTTGCGCCAAGCTCGCGATGGTTTTGCGATTAATGTTACCTTCATCCGGGAACAGCTCAACAAACAGTTGGAAAACAAACTCATCTGGACGCCGCCCAACATGACACTTCAGCCTGTGATAGGATCGATTATCTGTTGATAAGATCGACATTGATTGCAAGTTAAGAGTCACCATCACGTCTGAAAGTGATGCCTACCATCACACGGTATATGTGGAAAATATTACAGACCCCTGAATACTGGCATTAGATTTTTTTATTATTTGAAATACGTTGTATAGCGGTGCCTTTGAGAAGTCTGCTAGAGTTATGATTTCAAGGATTATATCTTTTAACTGACAACTCGTTCCGTATATTCTTCTTTGAAGAACCTCTAAGCACTTGTCATAGATTCTCAGTTTTATCCACGTTTTTTTTTTAAGATTTTCCATTTGAAAAGAAACGTCATTCTCGACGATATAAAACGAGTGGCAGGATCGATATCTTAGAAATTTTTATTGTTCTTTTACTCTAGCGGAGAGTTTTCCTTTTGATAAAACCTTTAGTGTGGAAATATTACTTTATCCGCAGTTTTGCATTGAGGAGTTCAAAAATGTAAGTGTCGAATGCAGCGGTGCTGTAGATCAACTATTGGAGATATTTGCAAAATAACCATCGATACTGAAGCCAAAGTTAGCGTCATCCGGAAAGATTTGGCTGAACAGTTGGAAAGCAAACTCATCTGGACGCCGCCCTGCATTTACCTCCACACTGTGTCTGTTGATAAAATCCACATCGATGGAAAGTTAAAAGTTGACATCCCGTTTGGATGTGACGCTTACCATCGCAAGGTATAGGTATCAAATATTACAGATCACAGCATACTGGGATTATATTTTCTTTACTATTTGATATATATCGTATAGCTGCGTCTTTGAGAAAGTCTACTGGAGTGATAATTTCAAGAAATAAGTCTTTTAACGGACAAC